>JAHBCN010001710.1:0-109092 GCA_019359885.1 Listronotus oregonensis | reverse complement strand
ACTACTAAGTAAACAATAATTCCTTAAATATATATTTTTTTATTTTAAAAATTCATATTATTGGAAATGTTTACAATAAATGCGCACCAAGAAGATTATAAATGACTAAATTTTGTCAATATTTTTATATTGGTAAAAACAAAAAATGATGCTACCACTGTAACATCTTATTTTTTATCCGAATTATTGCCAATGTGTAAATGGAATTTTTAGTTTAGGAATTTAATTTTATCAGTATTTAAACACTGTTTACCAGTGATGCCCAGAATATAAAGAAGGAGAAATAATTACCAATTTAGTAAGATTACTGGGTTATCAAACAATGGTCTTTCTTTTAGTAATATGGTTAAAAGAGTGCAGGGAAGCCTATATATTGTGGCTAGATGTTATTAGGCATAGCTTCAGGATGCAAAAACTTAAAAAGCCAAAAGCACAGAATCAAGTAACTTTAACTGCAGAATATCGATGTAAACAGCTTAAATAAGGCCGAAAATTATTATTATGGAATTACGAATAAAATTAAGTATTCTTGAGCGACAAGCTCTGATTTTGCTTAGGAATGCATGATTGTCCAGCCAGACCGCAAAAATGAAGTGGTGATCACAACAGAATCGGAGTTTTATGTTAAAAACATCTTTACCACAATGTGACAGTTATGGTGTAGGGTACCTTTACTTATGGCTCTGGCTGTCTTTTTCTTTAAAAGTACGTTTTAAATAATGTTAAATTATATAATACCTTAACTTTGTCTTTCCTTGCATTGTTGTTTGTCATAAATGTTTATAAATTAAAAATATGCTCTTATATACTAGATCGATAAAATATTAAAATGGTGCAACGAAATTTAAATCCTTGCAGACACTTTATAATGGCTCTGTCAACTTTATAATATGGTCTTGGGTTGTTAGTTTTCTTTATTGATTTCAAGTGATGTAAAGAAAATGTTACAGGGAATGATACTATAAAATTAAAAAAAACAAGTCATAAAAATATTTAAAAAGCAATAAATTATATAGGCGTTATTTTAAAGAAAGATTTTAGAACCAATATTTATTTTATTATTGAATTTTAATAGAAAAACATAGAAAGTAGGGATTTAAATTTACTAATAAATTTATAGGCAATAACTTTTATAACGATTTTTTTTTAATTGTTTTAATTTTTTAACATATCTATTTTTTTTTAATTAATCTTAAAATTTTGAATTTTTTAAAAGCTGTTTAGTTTACGTACTTAGCATTCTAAAAGTACATTGTTTTTCACGTAAAAAGTATTTTGTTTTCCTTCAAAAAATTAAGTATTCTAAAAATACATTATTTTCCTCGTTAAAAGTATTTGAAAAAATCAAGCTAATTTGGCACTTTGGGGTAATGATTTTTTATAATAAAAAACATAGTAAAATAGATATTGTTTAATTTAAAATGTGGTCTTACTCAACATTTTTTTTAGTAACAAAAAGTTTTTAATTAATAAATTTATTAATAGAAATGTAATTTAAGTAAATGCCTGGGATAAATTAATCATTAGAAGTATTAATATAGGTCTGGCATTTTCGTTCATCAGTTTAGGCTTGATAAGCCTCCCTTTTATCAAAAAAACTTTAAAAGAAAATGAAAATTTTTAAAAAGTGGTTTTAAAAATATTTCAAGGAAATCAATTTAGGTGCCTATGTTATTTAGTAAAGAAATATAACGAAAATGTACTTTTAAGGCAATTTCCTAAGAATATAGGATTAACTAATAACTTTGATTATAACCAAATTATTATTAACAAATATGGTAAGTTACTTTATGAATACCAGTTATGTATTACGTTAATATGATACCTATAACTAAAATATTGTTTCATTATTAACAAAAGCATGAATTGAATTAAACAAATAAATTGATGTCCTTATTCTAAGTTTTTTAATTTTAGATTTGTAACAATTCTTCTTTTTTAAGCTTTGTTAAAAAATTTGACCAAAAAGTATTTAAGAAAAAACGATCAAACTTTTAATAATTTTAAATGGTTTACCATTTTGCAATAATGAACTTTAAATTTATTTTTGAAATATTTAAAATTAAAGAATCATTAAAACTTTTAAACTCTTTTGTTTGTTAAAAAAAAATTACTGTGTAATTCGTAAAACAAAGTAATACCAAAAAGTAATCACTATGGCTCAAATAATAATAATAATAATAATAAAAACAACAGCATAAAGAGTTAGCTATCTAGCATTTTAATTGTTACATTAATATTTTTATCTGTAACCCAATTTGCCCAAGTAAATTTGTAGCTAATTATTAAATTAGATTATTATATTTTTAAAACTTAATATCAAATGGGGTTAGCCTTATTAATAAATTTACAAATATTGTAGACCAAAAATAGTCTTGTGAGACAAGAGAAAAACATACCTAGCGAAAAATAGGCGCCTTATTTTGTGGGACGATACAGGAGAAATTATTTGCGATAGTTCTTGTCTTCTGACGAAGGATACGCAAGGTGCCTCGATTTTAGGTGTTAATTAAGCTACAAATCTCTCCTGTTTACAATGATATTTTGAGCATCCCATAGCAAATTTGTATAACCATGAAACTGAATACATTCGCACAAAGTTTTCCTATTTAACAAACAGTAATGGTTATTGGCATATTGCTGATTTAGTATTGTTATGTACAGGGTGGGGCCTTTTTGATGGATTTTTAAAGCATTGGAAAAATAACAAAATATAGAACAAATCCAATGGCAAATTCTCGAGCTTAGTTTTCGAAACAACTGCAATATTGAAAACAGATCGCGGCTAACTTGATTTGCCTCAGTTAGTAAAGATGGAAAAAAAGTAAAAAGCAAGCTTTTTTAGATTTTTACGTAGAATCCGGATTTGATCTTTTTTTTAGTCCGACGCATGGTTTTTACCTAGAAAAATTAAATCTAGATATTTCTTTGCATGGTGATATTGTTTACCGTTATTATTAGGATTATGCAGAGAAACGGTTTTAATTTTTTAGCGAAAACCGTGCATTGGATTGAAAAAAATCAAATTATCAACTTTGCTTTTGAATGAATGATGAATGAATTAGAAATGATTATGAAATTTAAAAATATTTTTTATTTTAAGAGAAATCAGTGGCGTACCAACAATGTCTGCCAAAATTGGCAGGTCAAGTTCTGTACGAATGGCACTTGTGGAAATTTAAAAAAATGTGGTTCACTAAAAATGCTTCTCGATACATAGTAAATGTATGCCAAATTTTAATAAAATATTTAAAGTGGTATTACAGATATTAATAATAAATGATTTTTTTTTAAATTTTACCACCCTGTGTCTCAAAAGTTAAGACGTTTTAGACATACGTTCATATGAAGTTTTCTTCTTAAAATGGACACAAAAATTGCCTCCTTAAATATTGACGTACAATTAGAAAACACCCTGTATAATGTAAAAAAAATTAACCAACAATGATATTTTATTTCTCGCAAACAGTTGATTTTATCGATGTCAATTAAGAATATATTTTTTTTTAGTTTAAGGTTAAAGCTATTCAAAAATAATATTGTTAAGCCCTTATCATACAGGGTATTAAAAAAATTGCTATTATTGTGTCAGAGCTAGTTCATCCCTGGCAAACTAAATAAGTCAAATATGATTTAATGGGTTTATTTTAAGAAGTCTTATCTGTTAACCATCATATTAAAAAAATAATTCATTACGCCTAGTATTTTAAAGGTTATTTAAAAAAAAAACGATTTTCAGGGGCGTCCGTTATGTACCTGTATCTCCGTAGGGGAGGGTCCTAGGAAAAAAGTTTATGGGAACTTGTTAAAATATTTTTAGGTTTTCTATTGGATTCGGAGAGATCGCCGACATATTCTGTGAGATCCTGTATGTGTATTTTTTATATTATTGTATATATTTATAATATATATTTGTTAAAATTAAATTCACACATTGTAATTGGCTAAATGGAAAAATAGCCTGCAGCCACAAATAAAAAAAATGCAATATCTGAATATTTCGGTGCTTAGGCAGACTTGACGGTATAGGAGGGATAAAATGGGTTTGATGTTTAAAAACCTGGTTTGGCTAGAAATACATGTATTTTTAACTGTCACTGGATCAGCATATTTACCTTTTGCTAAAATATATGTTTAACAAATACTTGTAGAATATGTAGGTTCTTAATACTAAAGGCTGAGTTTTTATTACTAAGGCATTTTCGAAACGTTTATTGGGCTTTATTGTAAGTATTGCATTTTTTTCGTCAATGTTTCATAAAAAAATGTTAAACCACAAACATCTAAAAACACGGCACCAACAGTACCCTGCATACAAGTCTTCGTGATCTACCATAAAGATAAAAAATTAAAAAATTAGGAAAGTAGTTGTTGTTCCTAAACTAACCTCTTCTAGTACAAAATACATTTTTAAGTAAAAATATGTAATGACATTTTACTAAAAACGTAAATAAAAGAAGGAGGTCAACTTTTCACTTTCCAATATTTATTTTTTGTTTTATGTAGATGTTATATAGTTTTATGTTTAGTTTTTACTTAAAACAAATTAAAAATAGAAAAAAAATTATTGAAAACTTACATAAACAGTATTAACTTACCAGATATTGAATAAAACTATACATATTAAAAAACGAATATGATTTTTGATTTTTTTAACATCAAAAACCTTAAAACTAAAATACAGCCTAATATATTTAAAAAAAGGTTTACTAACCGCCCTTTATGGAACATATACCATGAAGTTAGACTATTTTAATTATTATAAAAAGACCATAAAAAGGTTAATATAACACATAAAATTTAACCTTTACTTTTGTTATTTCCTTTTTAAAGCAAAATTGCTTAAAGATATTAAGTTACTTTCTTTTTTTAGGTATTTAACAAAATTAAAAAAATATATATTTATTTTATCCGGTAGTTATAGAGTCATCAGATAGACAGACTACCAGATAGAACGACAGACAGAAATGGCAAACCACGTTTTTAGTGTTCTAGATTAGTTACTAATTTTGTTTAGTATTAGCTTCTAAAATACATGAAAACATAAATATTCTAGACGTACGCCACCTAAAGTATCGTTCGTGGTTAGCATTTCTGCCAAATAGCGTTGATCCAATTCCTTTTTAAAAGTAAAGTTATTAAACAAAACTCATAATAACGAAAGAGACATAAAACAAAACTTTGCACAATAAACTGGATTTTTCCCTTGGTAATAACTACTGTAATTTTTTTTTGTGATAAATGTTTTCATGCAATTTTACTTATTTTAATACTCTAAAAATTTAGTTTTAATTGTAAAAAATATAATGACATTTGTTTGAAAAAATACCATGTTTTTTCTAATTTTATGACACGTTTACTGAATGTTTTGCTATTAACTAGTACCTTTTACTTTAATATTTTTAATTTTCTTGTATATTCTAATAAATATACCTTGACTATTTTAATAATAAATTAAATTTATATCTATATTTTTAAGTTAGGGTTAAAAATTCATACGCCTAGTTCCTGATCTTTATTTAAAGAAGGAAGAGTAAATTTATTTATGCTTGTGTGTATTATGAAATATAATAAAATATCAGCTTCTTTATTTGGCAGCAAACCCAATACCAAGTGTAATTTTTTACTGCTATGAGATTCGCTGATACATAGGTGACAATTTGATTTTTTTTTTATTGCTCTACCACAAGATGTTTTTAAAAAGTTAAATTGCATTCTACAGCGAAATCGTGAAAAGTATTTTTGTGTTTTATTGATATTTGCTATTTTTTCTTCAAAAGCTTAAAATCAAAATAGTTTAGGAATTTATAATTTTTATTAGGTAGTGAGATGATTTTATGCCAGCGTTTAAAAATTAAAATATTTTTTAAGTGATAGTTAACGTAAAATGTAAACAGCGCAGTTACAAATAACAACATTTACCTATTATCACAGACGGGTAGATGGAAAAAAATATATAATTAAATGCATTATTTATAAAGGGCGACCATTGGTTGGAATTTTTTTTCCTATCTTCGGTTTTTCCCCAATTTTAAAAAACGTAAATGGCAAACATAGTAAACATAGCAAGCATTCTAATTAGTTAAAATTTTGTTAAAAATTTTTGGGAAAAATTCTTGTTTACTTAAAAAATTCTGAATGGGGCATAATAATTTTTTAATTTTTGTATTTTAAAATTTTAATTTCAATTTGCAGAAAAAACTGTAAATTTATTATTGTTTTAAAAAAATAATATCCCAATCTAACATTTAAGCATTTTAAAATTATAATATTTAGTATTTTCCAACAAATTTTCGAAATATTTATTTATTATGTTCCCAGCTAGTAAACTAAACGTAAGCTCTTTTTAATTAAAAATGTTTCTTTCGTGTGTAAAAATAAGACAATATTATAATAATTTCTTATTAGTTCCGACTTCAAAATATATAAAGGTATTTCTGCTACCAGCATCATTTAACAAAAATTACCTTTTCTGAAATTTAAAAACTTTTGAAACTTTCACAAGGCGTAAACGCGCGAGCGCAAGATCGAGAGATGTCCGTACAAAAGGCGCGTCGAAAATTCGTCAGCTTTACCAGCCGCGTTAAACACGATGGTCGCAGCACAACTAGTTTCCCTCGATGAAGAGGGTCGTCTCCACCTGATGCTTTTGCTCTTCGGCGCATTGCCAGCCTTGATGCTAATACTTAGCTTTATCTTGATTTGTGGTGTTTTTGGAATTTAAATATCTTAGTTACTGTTTTATCTACCCGACCTTTTGTTGAACTTCTTTCTCAAGCACATCCGTTTAGAAATGTCTTTTTATTTTAATATTTTGAAATTTATTGGGCAAACAAAATGTGTTTTCTTATTTAAATAAAAATGATGTGCGTTTAATTGCGTTATTTAAATGAGTTTTTTACATTACCATTTAAAAACATTATAATCAGGAAAGTGTTTTTTTTTGTAATAGGATATATTGGTTGTTTTGGAAGATTTCCAAAAGAGCATATTATCTTTAACATACTGATTAGAGAAAAAAAATCAGTGTATCTTTTCGATGCATATTTCAAAAGTGTATTTAAAAATAAGAGCCATATTAATAAAGTTTAAATAAATCTAAAAAAATATTGAGTTTATACGAAATTAAAGAATAAATTTTAAGGAGCACTGCCAAGTTCTATCCTTGTTAAAATTTAAGTATAAAATTTGACTTAAAAGACCCAGAATAGTCAAATATCTACCATTTAGGCATCTTACTATTATTCTATTTCTTTACCTGAAGGAGCTTTGGTTTTGTAACAGATATAAGTAGAAATTAAGTAGGGCAATGAGTTTTATTTTTTTTTTTCATGATTTTTAAAATAATAATAGAAATTTACATTGTTAAATTAATAAAATACATCCTAAAAAAAATAATAAAAAGATCATATCACAATCTTCACAATAATAATGCGTTACCTAGTAAATATGTATTTTAGAATTACCCATGAAAAAAATAAATATTTTAAACAATTTATCAGTATATATATTTTTAAATAATACAAAAAATATTTTGTGTCCAAAAGATAAAAAAATATATATCAAAAAAGTTTTTTGTGTTCTTTTAAGAGTCCATTCGCGCCGCGAAAATTGGATCGAATTTGGGGTTCGGGGCATAATGTTTCTCTCAAAAACGGTATAAGTTATCGATCATTTTCAAAAACTATATGAAAGCCAACACTTAAATCTAGGCTTCTGCTGGAATAGTTTTTTAAATTTGTATTTAGTTTTTAATATTTCCTTGAGTGAAAGTCACCCTAAAATCGGTTATGTTTAAATATTATTTTCTCTTAACTCGACTCATATTTCAAAAATCCGATACAGCAGAGGCATAGATTATATCCTTACCTTTAAAATGGTGAATAATTTATTCATTTAAGTGAAAAATAGTTACCGAAAAACGTTATCTCCTGTAGGCTTGCAATCGGAAACAAAATCGCATCGATACACCGAATTTGGAAGAACCTAAATAAAATATAATATTTTTAATGAAGCTATACGAAAATTGTCGTGTGGGAGTTCTTTAGTCTCCGCCCACCATCTCCACGTTCTTTTGCCCGACCCCTAAGGTGTAGCGTAAATGCACTCTTAAAGAAGCAAATAAAACGTGATTATCATACTTCACTACAGTAATCCTTTTCGTGCATTATGCATTACCCAGTAAATATGTATTTTAGAATTACTAATTAAAAAAATAAACAAATATTTTAAACAATTTATTTGAATATTTTTTTTTAATAATACAAAAAATATTTAATAAAATAAATTTAAAAAATAATTTTTACACAAAAATGTTTTTTGTGTTCTCTTTAAAAAGCAAATAAAACGTGTGTATCATACTTCATTACATTAATCCTTGTTGGTTTGCCTATACATTAGAAGGAACTACATAAATTTAAAAATATAAAGTTTTAGAACGTTTTACCAAATTATTATATATAAATAAAAATATATAATATCGTGCAGAAGCTTTTATTACTAATAAAACAGTAGTTTAAAACTGCGCTTAAAACTATTTTTATTTTAAATATTGCTGCATTAAAATTGGTAAAATAATATGGGTTTTAAAGCATTTTAGTTAACTATAATTCTTTTTTTAATTAATTGCTAGTCCCAGTATTTGTATTTTACTTGATTTTTTTATGGCTATTAAATCAAATATTTAGTGACGCTTTGTATATTTCTTGTAAATACTTGTCTTAAAATGTTCTGTAAGCTCTAGCAAAAACTTTATTAAGATTTAGTAATAAAGGGATGCTTGTAAAAACGTAATATTTTCTTACATACTACTAATGCTTAAAATACAATAATGTTTATTATACTGGGTTAGGTGTCTGAAATCATCTAGTTATCATAGTGCGCAGTAAAAATTATATTTTGTTGGTGACAGTTTTAGTGACACATTCCTATGTGTGAATATTTGCAGTTTAATTTGTCATGGACAAATTTCCGATAAATCAACGATCTTTTGTCGTAAATCAGTTCATATTAAGCAATTCAGATGTGCAAGTGCAAAAAAATGTTCGTCACGTGTGGAAAAAAATACATCGTTAATATCTCAAAAACTATAAGAGATTTTAAAAGTATATATAATATAACAAAAAAAGCTTTTTAAATTGTCTATATAAAAAGTTATGTAAACAGTTTTAATGAGACGAATAATAAGGGAGATAAAAACGAAAATAACCAAAAATTTTATTCCAAAATAGGAAAAAAAAAATTTTTTTTATTAATATAATGATAAAGTCATTTGAAGGAAGTTATTTTCAAAACATAAATTGCACATAATAATATTGCTATTAATATATCTATATATCTTTTTAATAAAATGTTTTTTAGTCTTGTAGCAGATTGTTGAAAATAGGTGATACCAGATGCCTAACCATGTATAATTTTTAAACCATAAATTATTTATTATATTATTCTAATTAAAAATACATGCAAAAGTAAGTTTTTTTTTTAATTTATATTCATATTTATTATTTTTAGTGAGAAATAATTTAAAATAGGTAAAGCTATTTTTTTCAAACAATAAGTACCATAAGTGTGTTTTACCGTTTGACGCAGTTAAAGTTATTTACTCTGATTTTCTTTCAAGATACGTGGCCGAGATATTATACTTACCGCCATTTAATTTGAGACTCTGGATGCAGCACAGTAATTGAAAGGTATTTTAACTTTTCCGACATTAAAAATTAAAATATTTACTTTTTAAGTTAATACACTAAAAGTATACTTAACTCTTTAAAGACATATAAAGCTTTAACTGTTGCAGGGTGAAATATCATACAAATTAGTTATTTTATTTCATTTGTTACTTTTGATTAGTTCTCGTTGCAATATATTTTTAAAAGCGTCACTTATATATAATTTTAAAGAATTTTAATCTATTACTAAGAATAAAAATTTAATTTTGTATCTAATACAGAATACTGTGACCAACATTAAAACTCGTTAAAATAAAAAAATAAGACATCATAATCTAACTTAGACCATTACTTATTCGGTTTGAACATTTCTTTAGCACATGAAAAACTGTGTCATAAAAATATATTTTTGGTTCTCTTTTAAAGTGTTTAATTTACCATCTCCAATATTTTATTTTTCAGTCATAAATGTGTGTCACTAAGTTTGTTTTTTAAGTAATTTATCATCAATTGGTCAAAAGCTCGCTGGTAATGTACGTAAAGGAGGAAACGCGTCGGACGAGAGTAGCACAGCTTAATTTTTTTTTAAATAATTTTTAAAATTTTAGAACATAAATATATATTACAATTACTAACTAAATTATAAAAAATAATAGGATGCCTTTGTATTTATTTTATTCTGCAATAGTAGAATTCTGGATTGTTTTTTATACATTTATTATTTAAATTACAACCATTGGGCAGTAAATATCTTAATATCCTAGAGTATCTTAAAAAATTAAAACTAACTGTCTGTATTTTTTATATACTAGAGAAACCAATATAGCCTTGTATCTTAACTGATATTCGTAAATAAATATACAAATAGAATAAACATTTTAATTTATTATATTTCGTTGTTGTTTAACATTTACATTGCGGACTACCTATTGAAGCGTATATTTTAAATCATTTAATTTTGGGTAAAAATAATATGGGTTGTGACATAAATTTTACAAACAAATAACTTAATGAAATACGCCACTGTAAATAACCCAATTTTCCTCTGGTATAATTACATTTGAGCGCCGATGTTGATTAAAAACCTTTGTTATGATAATAGTAAATAATTATGTTAAAGTTAAATCACCGTTTGGGGAACACTGAAAATTCTATTTTCCGTATTAAACAATACAGCTACACGGCTTAAATGACGTCATTACACGTGTCTGACTAAGCAACAAATACAGAAAAGAAAATTGCCTAAAGCAGCATTTCTTACACGGTCCATTAATCACCCATCAGGACATCAGGAATATAGGTCCAGGTATCTCTAGACAAACCTTGCGCATACAACTTTACACATTAAGCCTTTTTGGATGGTACTTTATTTTATATTCTAATCGGCGGCCCCGTCAATATTAAAAAGTTCCCGCCGACCAATGTCAGCACGCGAGAGAGAAAATTTGCACTCATATTTTCTTTCTCTCTCACACGCTTGTTCGTACGTATGCTTAAAATATACATTTTTGCCAATAAATGTTATTAATTTTTTTTACCGTACACTTTTCTCAGATGAGTGTTTTATGACCGAGTAGGAAATTACAAAAAAAAATTGTAAATAGTCAATAAATCGAGGTAAGAAGAAAACTTAGTACATTACGGCGTTAAAGCTCGCCTTTTTACTTTTTATCAAAACAAACGCACCGCAGAAAATTCCTCAGGGCACTTTAAAACCGGCGTGGATAAAAAAGGCGTTGGTCAAAAATATTATTCAAAGAAAGTTTATTTTCAGAGAAAGATTTTAAGAAGCAGGTAAAAGCAATATTGTGCCAAATCCTTACGGTTGTGCGACATAAATTTTCTAAATAAAATATTTTTTCCAAGTAACCACAAAAAAAACATAAAATGACTGTCCAAGCTAACATGGGAATACCAAAAAAAAACTGGAAGTCCTGGGAGAACGTAACAGGGTAAGTCTCCTGGGTACCATTCGGGAATAGAAAATAGAAGCAATGAAAAAGCGGATGAGCTAGCGAGACAGGGATTATTCAAATTATACTTTGGACCAAAATCTGCCCTTGAAGTGGCCAAAACCACAGCACAAGGGCAAACCCGGGAATAGATCCGAAACAAACACGAGGAATACTGGGGAAGCCTTAGTAGAATAAGACATGGAAAAGGGTTCATAAGGGGCCCATCCAAAAGAACGAAGGAAGAACTACTCAGACAAAGTAGAAAAAAACTTTTGCATAACAGTAGGGTTGCTAACAGGGCTCGATAACCTAAGAGGACACCTACACAAGATAGGCTCATACAATGGGGACCTAAGTTGCAGAATGTGCGACGAGGGGGAAGAAACAGCCTTCCATATCCTGTGCGAATGTGAAGCGTTGAATCACAAAAGACAGGCGTTATTTGGGTACCATGAGCCCACAGGAATATATCAACCAACCAGTCTCGGGATTAAACAGACTTGTGGCAGGAACAAGACTAATTGGAGGATTGGTATAAAAGATAATGGGAGCTTAGGCACAAAAAGCCCAAGATGCTGCACTTCCTTCGGCTGCCAGGGAAGAAGATGTAGAAGAAGACATAAAATGACCTATTACTTAATGGCTTAAACCTACTAGGTGTATGTTTAGTTAAGGATCGCTAATAAGGCAAATAACTCTGATGAATAAACTATAGTAGTTTTAGACTGGACTTTAAAGCAATACTTACAGAACTGGAATACCGATCTTGTTTACTCTATTAAGAGCAATAAAAGATACTGATGTATTTTTTTAAATATCTTTTAAAAACAATATTTCCCAATAATGTGTTTGTTAGTTTACTGGAATAAATTAAAAAAAAACAATAATAAAACAATGTTGGCCGACCAGGCGCGTAGCGCTGGGGGGGGTTTAGGGGTTAAAACCCCCCATGAGGCAAACAAAAACAATAACGCTACATAAATGTTCTAAAACTGCCCTCTCATACTTAATACATATGCATGGACCTTAATACATAGGCATGGACCGTGTACTACGCACGTACGCACTGTCTATACCTTGAAAGTTTTAGTTCCGTATGGAGTTACGAATCATTCGAATGGTATACCTTCGCGCAATCTCGGGTATGCGATTGTAAAGCTACTTTTTAATGCAGATATTGGTTAATCTTTGGAAGAAAAATGGCAAAGCGATCAAATCAAAGCTCACTGCTAAATTATTTTTTGAAAAAAAAATAAGTTAACTGAAGACAATGAAGAACAAGACAGGCATCAAATTCAGAATATAATCGTTACGGATAAAAGTACAGAGGTAAGCACAAAGTGCTTGAATGGTTTGGCATGATGATGTAATTGAGGTTTCGTGTTAAGTATAAGAAACTGTATGCATGAATTTTAGTCCAACTTGGGTCAAATGTATTTTCAGTTCTCGCTAGAATCTCGGGGGCTGTAAAAGGTTGAAGTGAATGGTTAAATACTTAAAAAGTATGTTCAAAAACTTTAAACTATTTTACTTAAATACTGTGTGGGTTCCACGGATAAACTTCAACTTTCCCAGTAGTGGAGACAGAAATTTAAAATTTCAATTTCAGTGGCTGGGAAAGTATAAGTGGCTAGCATATTCTGACACTGAAGATGGCGCTTACTGTAAATATTGTGCTTTATGCCCTCCTACTGATAAATCGGCTGGTTTAGGTAAACGGAAGCTTGGACAACTTGGCGTCATTGGAGTTAGTTGTCTCAGGTATATCTGAATATGTATATTACAACCAAAGTGATCTACCTCTCCATACAACAGTATAAAGAGGTATTAGTTTCAGGATAAAATTAAGTTTTCCGGATTTCATCAAAAATGTGTTGTTTGGGTCAAAAAAAGTCTAAATCAACAATAAAAAAAATATGTTTGTCCGTCTGTGTGTGTATGTGCGTGTGTATGTCTGTATAAACGAATTCGGAAAAACTACTGCACCGATTTTAACCAAATTTGGCTTAAAAAGTATATTTAGCAGTGGCATGAGACCAGTGATTTTTGAATGACATGGTCCATCGCTAAAGGGGTAAAGAGGGGTTAAAAATATTTTAAAAATCATAACCTAAAAACCTCCGCAGAAATTAAAATACGGTTTTCACATTTAGATGTCCTATTTTTTCTACATAATTTTGTTGCTATAAATTTTTTTCTGCGATTTTTAGTTTTAAGTTGCACAATAAGTTAACTGTACTTTGTTTTTCAATACATAATCTACTTTAAGATTTAAGATTATACTATCATTATTAATAAACTTGTTCGAAAATCTTAGTATAAAATTTTTGAAATATACATTCATCCATTCAAACCCCCCATTAGATCGCTGGCGCTACGCTACTGTGGCCGACAAACTAAAAAGAAAACTTTATTAATTATCACAGCGCATTTTTTATTTTAAGGAAATAGTATTTAAAAATAGAAATATTTTGTTAGCGGTCAAAACTCTCTAAAATGTGTTCTTGTAGAGTGCTTTATGGTTAAATCAATACAATATTGGTTTGGTTAAAAATGGTTCCTTTAAATATTTACAAATTTTTATTTTTTAAGGAAGATTTATTTGTGTTTTGCACTATTGGCTCTACAACTTAATACATTATAACTTTACCATTTCCAAATAGACTGGATGCTCCTAGAATAAGTTTTGTTTCATAAACCTTAAATTAAGATTTCTAAAGGAAGAAATTAAATGGTCAAAGCATATAAAGTAGCTATTCGTCCACCGCCGATTTTTACTACCTGGAATAAGTGATCATAACAGCGATGATACTATGGATTAATTAATATATTTGTAATAGATGCTAAGTTAACGTAAATCGCAAAAAAAAGTTATCTACTCTCTAATTTCATATCTTTATGACATCCCACAAAGGCCTGTATTAATACGAAGTACTAAGTACCGTAAGTGTTGGGTTTTTAGTTGCATAATTTATCTTTCCCCAGTTCCTCCCACGATGTCTAAAAACCAAACATGCAGATACTACTACCTCTGAAGTATCCCTCATTAGGTCAAACTTTTTTATCTCTTTGTAGTCTGTTTTTAGTTTTCTTTAACTTAAAGTATTTTAATAAATTAAATTTATTAAGTCTAGTTAAAAACATAACAGAGCACTAAAAATTATTTATTTTTCTGGGTACTTAATAGTGAAGTAAGGTATGTCTTTATATTACAAATTTTTTAAGCAAAAATTAAGTTATTTTAATTTGTCATCCCCTGGGCCCATAAAAGTTAGCAGAAACTTTAATGTATAAACGTTTCTTTAATTTTAAACTTAAAATCGATTTTCATCATTAAGACCTAATATACGGTCCCCTGGCAAAATAAATACCGTCTTAATCCGAACTAAGTTGCATTTTCCGCTTTATTAATCTTTCGTTAAAACTCGAGATTTTCCAAGAAAATATGGCTCTTTCAACAAGGCTGGCTAAATTAAGGGTTAAGTGATGGTGTACCAGTTAATTTTTATTGGTAGTTAAGTCCGCGCCAAAGAAGATGAGATTTTTTGTGAAAATCCAATATCCACTTACTAACTTAATTAAAACATAAAATAAAATGTAATATTAAAAGTTTTTGAATATAGAATTTAAGTATTAAAACCGTATGTATGCGTTTTTCTTTAGAACGTTTATTTAACTTACATCCGTAAGTAACTATCTAAAAACAGCCGATTTAACATGGGATTCTAAAAACTAATATTTTTTGGTTCGAGATAGAGAGAAGTTCTTGATGTTTACACCCGCTTTTAAAAATAAAAAACAAATTAAACAAAATTATTAAAAAAGTCTACCCAACTTAGACGTTTGTTCCTTAATTTCTGACAGAAAAAATAAATAGGTTGTTTATAATATTATTTCCTTAATATTCTTAACAAAATATTCTTTAACAATAATCTAAATTTATCCTAAATCATAAGTCCAATATTTTAAAAAAGAATTGCAATAAAAATCTACAAATAATTTTTTCCAAATTTGTTTTTCCTCATTGAATAAGTTAACTTAAATAGTTTTTAAATATTGTATTAAACAAAAAAATATATTTTTTTCTAAACATAACTGCGTTGCAATTCATGAACATGAGTTTATGTTATGAAGCATAATTAATTAAAAATAATAATAACTGTAAATTACAATAAAAAAATTAAAAAAGCGTCGTTTCCCTGATAGCCAGAGTTTTCTTTTAAGCTTGCAATACAAGCCTTAAAGCAAACTCTAAGACATATAAAAGACGGTTTCAATATGAAACCTGTATTTCACTATTTTAAGATTATAATAGTCTTAAGAAAGACAGCCAAAAAACTCAGAATTTAATAATTGCTCTATTTACTACCCTACAAAACTTTGATATTTGCGTTTTTTTATATTTAACCCTGTATTTAAATACTCTTTATCACAACAGATATATTTAATTGCAAAACAATTATGACTTTAAAATCAAAACACAATTTTTAAGCCAAGAAACGCTTAAAAATGTATTCTTTTACTATTTTTTTTGCTTTGGTTGGCTTTGCACAGGAATGCATACAGCCACTACATTTAACGTAATAGTTTTATAATCTTTTACTAAGAAAATAAATTTTTTTTTTACCAAAATGATGCATTTCACCCACATTTAATAAAAAAAATTGGGACTTTTAGATTAGATTAAATCTGGTGGTCATAAATATTAAAAGCACTAGTTGGACAGTTGTATTTTAATATAAAAATGGGTATTGTTTGTTTATAAATGATTTTATTTCATTCGAAAATAACGATCTGTTACGTAATTAATTTTTAAATAAGATAATAAATTTAAAAAATATCTTTGTTGTGTTAATATTAAACTGCCTTTTTCTGCTCTTATTCTAGGCACAGGTTTTTTTCTTGTATGTAGGATTGAGCCATGGGTGTCACCTAAACAATAAGTTTGTCTGCCTATTCCCTAATAAAATGCTCCTCAATATTAAAAAAAGCTCTTATTTCTCTAAGAATAAAAAATATATAATAAATAATTTGGTAAAAAAACCTTAGAATAGTGTTTATTTAAATATATAAAAAGACTTCGCTTAAGACTTCCACTTGATAAAGCAAATATTTAAAAATATGTTTCAGTTTTGTTTTTAGAAAAAATTATTATATTAGTTTATTTATCTAAAAACGGTTTTAGGGATACCCTTGCTAATTTGTAAATGTCTTTTTAAAAAAGTGCAGTTTTTCTATTTTTGACTTTATACTAAGCATCTAGAAATCTATCAAATTTTACTAAATATTATTTTACAGTCCTTGTTTTGGAACAGACAAAAGATTATATTACGTAAGTATTGTATGGGCCACATTTTATTTATTTTATCAAATCTCTAATTTTTTTTAATTCTTATAACAATACACAAAGGCTCATATGCAGCCTAAGTACCGTAGAGGTCGGGTGTTTATAGGTTTAACCCATTTTATCCCCCAGTTTCGTTAACGCTGTTGAATTACCGACACATGCAGATACTTAATTTTACAACACCTTTAGGCAACGCATTAGTGCTACCACGGACGTTATAGAAATAACTACTACCTCTGAACTACCCCCATTAAAATTTTCGAAAGCCCGATTTTTTTAAAATTTGGTATTTTTTTTATCAACTCTTATCGAAAATAATTGTGAAAAAAGTGTACGCAATTTTTATATTTTTGAGATTAAACCACTAAATATACAACTTTTTGGTTTTCTGATATTTTTTCCATTCTTGCTTCATTAAAAAAAAAAATTAAACCAATTTGTTGCAAGTCTCTGGATCCTCATTAAAAAAAACTTAATTAAATTTAAATTTGCAAGTCGAGTTAACCATAAATGGGGATGCAGGGCTTTGTAATGAATTGGTTTTAATTTTTTTTCTCAAAAACATAGAAATATAGGAAAATGTATCAAAATACAAAAAAGTTGTATTTTTAGTTGCCTAATCTTAAAAATAATTTAAAAAATGGCAAAAAGGTCATTGAAATTCCTTTTTTTGCTCAATTATTCTGGATAAGGTGTCCGCTGAGACGTCACTGAACTTCATAATTTTAGTTTCATTAGGCCTAAATTAGGCCCATATTTCTAGAAATAATACTAAAAAATTTCAAGAAAAACGCCTACAGGGTATTTAAGATATTTACAAAAAATACATTTTTTAAAAAAGTTTAACACCCTGTATCTTAGTAACTATATAATTGCGGACCCATTTGTATAAAAACTTTTTTTGATATTTGTCAATAAGGAATCATCTTCAGAAATTTTGCCGTGCATATTTCAAACACCCTATATAATTTTTGTTTTGGTTTTTCTGGTATTACAGACTGGACCTATTTTTTAAAACAAATAAAAGTCTATAACGGGTAGTGTTCATTGTTTTTCAAAAAAAAATTGTAAGCTAACGTTTGATGACTTTACTAGTTCATACAAATAACATATACAGGATAGTACCTAAAGAGAATAAGACGGTAATTATTTTTTTATACCGGGTGACCCAGAGGACATGTAACATCTGATTGTTTATTTACAAAGATATTAAACCAAAACTTGGGGGGTTTCTAAAGTGGACAGTTACCCTCTTTCAGGCTTTAACAATTTATTTTTGAGACTTTCGGTTTAACCGGAAGTAAGTAATATTTATTTTTTTAGATATCACCATGTAGATTTTTCTACTCCATCAGATTCGCCCTAAAAATATCTTTTGAACCATGTGTCATAAGGTGACAATTGCTTGTAAAATGGCGTAAAAAAATAATGTATTCAAATAAGCTCAGTGCTATACATACCGCTTGGACTATATTAAAGCCTAGTGTGCTGTTATCTTAAAAGAACAGATAAAATCTTATAGTGTGCTTTATGTTGTTTTAGCCTGGTTGGTGTCAGTGAAGAGTGACTAAATTTTTCATATTTGGAAAAAGCATTCTAAAACAACTTGCAATATTTTAAAAAATACCATGGAAATAGCATACTTTTATTTGTCCATTCTAAAGAAAAAAATATTGTTTACCGTTTTTAATAAATTCGTTCACCATCATTAATTTAAAACATCTAACGGCCGAGTGATGATCGCGTTGTTAAATTTAGCAATGGACTTAGCAATTGTTAAAAGTTAACAACGGTTTAGAATGTTTAACGAAACGTCATTGATAGTGTTATTCGATGATTTTAGTAGGCAACCTGTCATATACGATTATCATCATTGTTGCTTTACTTATCAAGTTCTATTGCTGATAACGGAATAAATATATTGTTCCGTAGGGCGGTGTGATCGCGTTGTTAAATTTAGCAATGGACTTGCAATTGTTAAAGTTAACAACGGTTTAGAATGTTTAACAAAATGTTAGATTTGACAGGTTGCCTACTAAAATCATCGAATAACACTATCAATGACGTTTCGTTAAACATTCTAAACCGTTGTTAACTTTTAACAATTGCTAAGTCCATTGCTAAATTTAACAACGCGATCATCACTCGGCCCTACGTGTAACAACGACAAATATATTTTATTCCGTTATCATGCAATAAACGTTGGTATAATTGCTAAAGCAAAACAATGATGATAATCGTATATGGCAAAAAACGAAAAAAAAAAATATGGTTTAATAGAATAGACAAATAAAAATATGGTGTTCCTATTCTATTTTCCAAAATCTAGTGTCCGTCGACTGACATCAACTAGGCCAAAACAATGTAAAACATATTGTAAGATCATTTGTTCTTTCGAAATCACAGCACATTATACTTTAATATGGTTTGAGCTGCATATCATAACCTGCTGAAGATTATTTATAGAAATGCTTTTATGGCATCATTTTAAAAGAAAATGTAACATTGTAACACATAGTTTAAAAAAAAGTATATTAAGGTGAATCTGATACAAATGTACAGGGTCTTTGATTATATTTACCTGGCATCTGGAGTCTTTAATTATGAAGAAAGAAAAAAATATTTTACATAAAAATTATAGGTTTTTCCATATTATCTTTTGGAATTATCAGTAAAAAAATATCACAATAAAAAAATGGAAAAATATAGGCGTCAACCTATTAAAATAGAACGCCCTGTATATTATGCGTTTTAACGGAAGATCGTTTCTTTTTGATTTTAAATATATACACATGGATATTTGGGTGAACCGTTTTTAAGATATTTTAGCTTAAATTTAAATAAATTGCAAAAAAGTTTCATATTATTATCAAGAAAGCCATGAAAACAATAAAAATATTTATGTTGCTGAATTTGGTGAGGGTTTTCTCTGGACCAATAATGTTTATTCTTGCGATTAAACATGCCTGCTATAGTGAAAGAAGACTCGTCGGTGAATAGAATTTAATTTAAAAACTCTAGATCCTGCTGCATAAACCTAGCTATTTTCAATGAATACTCAGGTCGGTCCTGCAAGTTTTGTTTAGAAAGTGGTCGGACATAAATTTATTAGGATAAAATTTGTAACATTTTAAGGTTTAATAACTTGATATTTTGCTCTTTTTAGTTCAGATGCCGCATTTAAAATTGATATTTTAGGATTTTCTAAAATTATTAGAACAAGTTAGTGCTAATCTAATTAAAAAGTATAATAATTATCCTGGAAAAAACGAGCATATCCAAATCTTCGTTTTCACTTCGTGCTACAGTACTTTTCTTTATTTTAAAGTTTTTTTGTTCACCAAACTTTCTTGCTATATATTTAATAGTGTCTATAGATGGTACTCGTTGTTAAAGATATATGCACTGTCGTTATATTATTATTGTTGCCATAACCATCGACAAGAAAGTAATATAAATTATTCGTAATAGTTAAAATAATAAACTTTAACTTTGTACAATGTTAAGACGTCAATATTATCATAACAATTTTATTGTTCTCATGGCTTTCTTGATACTAGTAGGTTTTTTTTATTTATTATTTAAGCTAAGATATCTTAAAAATAGTTTACCCAAATATCGTCAATGTTATATATATATATATATATATATATATATATATATATATATATATATATATATATATATATATATATATATATATATATATATAATATATATATATATATATATATATATATAATAATATTTGAAATCAGGAACAAAACATCTTTTGCTATAGCGCATAATATACAGGGTTTTCCATTTAAAAAAGTTGAAGTTGCCTATATTTTTCCATTTTTTTTATTGCGATATTTTTTTACTGATAATTACAAAAGATAACATGGAAAAAAACTACAATTTTTATGTAAAACATTTTTTTATCTCCAAAAATAAAGCCTCCAGATGCCACGTAAATAAAATCAAAGATCCTGTACAGGCTGGTATTTGAAAAAAAATTTTTAATTACTTCTTATTAAGCCGGAAGACGCAAAAATAAATTATTAAGTCCCAAAACAGGGTAGCTATCTGTTACAGTAACTCTCCCAATTTTGCAATAATATTTTAGTAAATAATAAAGGTATCAGCTGTTACATCTCCGCTGGGTTACCCTGTATATAAAAAGCTCTTACATTAATAAATTTTTGAGGTAATTTTTTCATATATAATCAGTAATAACAACAGCTAAATAATGAACAAAACACTGCATATCTGCATATTTTTACCTATTCTAAAAGCTATCTTGCATATTTTGTTAATTTTACCTAACCCTAAAGGCAGTTTTGACCATTTTGATATAAATTGCCTAAGCTATTATTTAAAGTTAAAATAAGAAATACTACAATTTTTTATTTGCTGTACTAAAAAGTATACACTTGCTGCTGACAAGTCAAGATAAAAGAGTTCGGTTTTTACTTTTGGTTTAACAATTTTAACACTGTCGTATAATGCTTAGTATTACTTTAAAGTTTAATAGAAGATCCATTATATTTAACTTAAAATGTAATTACAATAAAAAAGTAGAGATTCTGACCTTATATTTCTGTTATATTCCACTTCTTATATTTAGTTAAAAAAACACGCTTCATTTCAAACTATCTGCAAAAAGCCAATATTTCCAAATTGTATAAAGTAATTTAGCCCTAAATGAATTAGTTATGTTATCTATTCATAGCTTTCATATATTATTATATTTTTAGCTACCTAAATAGTTTTTGTTAAGGTAGACAGATTACTTTCACCACACTTTTCAGCGTTAATTTCACTGGCCAAATTAGATTTTAATCTGGGTTTTTGGACCAGATCCTATTTAATGTTAACGAGTTAGGACAAAAAACAAAGAATAAAACGTAGTAAGAACTGGCCTATTTATATTTTATTTAATTATAATTTTCAAGATTATCTTGATATCTAGTAAAAAAATTTGTTGTCCATTAAGAAAACCAGAAATTGCAAACATACAAATAATTAGCAAACCTATTCTATTCTTATGGCAAATAGATCTGCAGCTGTTCGAAAAGGCAACAATAAATCCTGTCATTTAATTCCATTTTGGCAAAAGGTGTTAAATGCGGATATGATCAACTCAGAACTAACGTAAAAAGAAAAATGTTACCAGCTAAAAAACAAAACTAACTGGCAAATGTGAAACAAGACTTTACAAATACATCAACTTTGAAGTGTGAATAGTGAGACCTTAGAATAAACTTTAGGTATTGAGTACAGTTAGGGCAACAAAAGAAAAATTGTTAATCATTTGTTTAATGGCAAAATATATAAATATATTTTTTTCTAAACTATTGTTTAAAAATCGACCTTTACTTAATGAAGTAATAGTTAAAAAAAAACAAAACCAAAATTATGTATTTATGTTGGGGAAACGTTAATTGTTACGCTTCCGCATTATAAGTAGTTACCGACCGACTCTGCTGTCGACTAAATTTGACCAAAAATCAATAGTTGCAAATTAAGGTTGGCCGCCCTGTAGCACAGCTAAGCTAAATAAGACACTAAGAATAGGATAACTATACACAAGTTTTTATTTACAGTAAAATATATACACTACTACACCACAAAATATCGTGTGATACGCCAATGGGGCGTATCAGCAACTCAATTCAATTTTTTTTTTTTATCTTGGGACAGTCCACGAAGGCTGATGCCTAAGTACTAACGTACCGTGGGTGTCTTCAGTGTGGTGAGAGGGAGTTTGTTCACACGGGACTTAAATTTTTGGAGATCAATGTTTATAATAATACAGTTTCTAAAGAGTAAAAAATTTTCTTGACAATCTTTTTTAATTTAGTTTACTTTAAAAATATTAAAGAAAAAAAAAGGTTCGAAATTACCTTTTTTTAATAGGCACTGATAGCCTTAATTAATTTGTCAAGAATTCGGAAATTTTAAATAAGCTTGTATTGACAAGATCTTCACAAATTTATGAATGACTCAATTTTTCAAAATGTGAGAAGAAAGTTATAAAGTTTGCCCCTGAAATCAGCACAAAAATTTACTTGAAAGTTATTTAATTTTTTTCTAAAAACTCGAATCGCCTTCCGACGATGTTACAACACAATTAGAAATTGTTTTTTATTACTATAGAAGTAAATAGTTTAAAGTCAAATTTAGAAATTATTTACAATTTTTTGGGACACACTCGTCACTCCTATGACGCTCGGTACAAATTATTGACAAACTATATTATTAATACGTTTTAGATGTTACCTTGATTATTTAGCTTTTTTCCTACCATACCTACTACTATACTAAATCACATCCATAAACACTACTCCAGCCAACGCCTGCCCTGGCACAGTTCTTTATTTCACTTTAATAACACCTTGCTTTTAAACTTTGCGTAGAATGTGTCAATCTAAAATTGACACTGAGAATCATTTAAGCTAGCTCTACTAGCTAAGAGTAATGTACTTTTTCGTACAAAACTACAGAAGACAATTACTATTTTTCTATAAACTACTTAATAGAACATTTTGACGATTGCCCTGAATTGCTAGCTTGCTTGCTAGTTGACTTGCGATGCGTTGTCGTAGAGAATAGAGAAAAACCTTCCAGCTACGGGTCCTACACTCGACCAAACAGATGACTATACACCTCGTAAGAAACCGAGATACTTTTCCAAATGCGGGTTGCTAGTACAACCGCTTAGACAGTTGTACTAAAATTCGTTGCGTTTCCATGGTCTATTTCCTCAATGCGCGCGTAATGCTCTTTCATGACGCTCTTCCCTTCACCACGACTTCCCTTCCCTTTCGCGTCGTCTTAAGGGCCTGGTGTTCTGATTGGATGCTACGTCATCCCAAGCTCAGGCAACGTTCGTATACATACCGGCGCGCGGCTTCCTTTGTTTTTTTTTTTTAGATTGTCAATAAGAAATTTTATTTACACTTCAGCTGTGTTGCCATGATTATAAAGAAAATGTTCTGATTAAAAAATGGATTTTTATTATTTTATCAAGATTTATAAGGGAATGTTAGCGTACTTTTGGCTATGGGAAAATAGCATTCATGTTGCTAGATATGTTTCTGCCACAATATATAGTTTTTTCATTTTTTTTAATACTATTAACAACTAGAAAGTTCTTAAAGCTATATTACCTTTGGTGTTTTATTTACCTAGAAGCACTTTTAATTATGGGACAGAATTTTCTAACATTGTAGATAAATTGTTAAAAATAAAATGATTAACCCAAGTCACTTATTATTTTTTATCTTTATGACACTGCACGACGGCTTGTATGAAGCTTAAAAACTAGATTCCAAGGGTGACGGACTTTTAGCTGATTAACCCATTTGTTTCATTTCCGTCAACGTTGTCCAGGTAAAAAAAATGCCAATATTGCATTTCACGGCACCTTTTCCGCAACCCGGACTTCTACGACGGACGTTATACTGTAACTACCCACCATTGACATCTGCATACAGTCATTCAAACAAAACCTACAGTTTAATGTGGATTCCGAACCACACCCAACGACACACGGTGTTCACTAACGGTCTCCCATCCGGTTATATATGCCATACTGACAATCTATGAAAAAGTTCAATGGTAATGCGGAAATCTAACCCGTGTCTACATGGTGAAAGGCTGATACCCTAGCCATTACACCATGGTCTAAGAGCTGGAGCCGAAAAATCATGGTCATCAGTAATATGGAGTTTCTCCCGTAAAACATGTTCATTTAGTATTGTTAATTATGTTCCCGCGCAGGCTGACAACCTATTGGATACAGGGGTAGCAACAAGGGGTGAAAGTGCAAAATTTTTGGGGAAAAAATCGTCATCGAAGATATGCTTTAAAATTTTCCCAATCTCCTCCCTCAATCTCAAGGGGCTGACAGCTAGGTGAATAAAAAAGAGGTGGCGGAAAAGGGTAAAGGGGGTAAAAATTTAGGCAAAATATCGTCATCGATATTATGTCAGCCATTTTGACCACTTAAAGTTCAACCCCTAAGGTGTCTAAATCTAAAAGGGCTGACAGTTGGGTGGATACCGAGGGCAGTAAAACGTGGTTAAATTATCCCAAGCGCTTATTGTCTACAGGGTGTTTTTTAATTAAATGTCAATATTTAAGAGGGGTAATTTTTGGGTCAATTTTAAGAAAAAAAACTCATATGAACGTATGTTCTAAATGTCCTAAGTTTTGAGATACAGGGTGGTAAAATTTTCAAAAATTAAATTTATTATTATTTTTATCAGTAATACAACTTTAACAATTTTTATAAAATTTGGCATACATTTACTATGCATCAAGTGGCATTTTTTAGTGTACTACATTTTTTTATTTCCACCATTGGCGTTCGTAAGGAATTTGACCGGCCAAAAATTGATGGTACGTCACTAATTTCTCTTAAAATAAAGAATGCTTTTGAAATCCTCAATCATTTATAAGCAAAGTTGATCACTTGATTTTTTTAATCCGATGCACGGTTTTCACTTAAAAAAAACATTGCTCTGCATGATCATAAAATATCGGTAAACAATATCACCATGCAGAGAAATACCTAGATTTATTTTTTCTAGGTGAAAACCGTGCGTCAAACTAAAAATCAAGAGATCAAATCTGCTTATAATTTTTTTAGTCCAAAGCACGGTTTTCACCTAGAAAAATTTAATCTAGATATTTCTCTGCATGTTGATATTGTTTACCGATATTTTATAATCATGCAGAAAAATGGTTTTTATTTTTTTTTAAGCAAAAACCGTACATCGGATTGAAAAAAATCAAGTGATCAACTTTGCTTATAAATGATTGGGGAAAAATATCTTTTATTTTTAGAGAAATCAGTGACGTACCATCAATTTTGGCTAAAATAGGCCGGTCAAATTCCTTGCGAACGCCACTGGTGGAAATAAAAAAATTTAATACACTAAAAAATGCCTCTTGATTCATAGTAAATTTTATTAAAATATCCAAAGTGGTTTTACTGATAATAATAATAAATGATTTATTTTTGAAAATTTTACCACAATGTATTCCAAAACTTAGGACGTACGTTCATATGAAGTTTTTTCTTAAAATGGACCCAAAAATTGCCCCCTTAAATATTGACATTTAATTAAAAAACACCCTGTATACAATAAGCGCTCGGGATAATTTGATCCTGTTTTACTGCCCTCGGTATCCACCAACAGCCCTTTTGGATTTAGACACCTTAGGGGTTCAACTTTAAGTGGTCAAAATGGCTGACATAATATCGATGACGATATTTTGCCTAAATTTTTACCCTCTTTACCCTTATCCGCCACCTCTTTTTTATTCACCTAGCTGTCAGCCCCTTGAGATTGAGGGAGGAGATTGGGAAAATTTTAAAGCATATCTTCGATGACGATTTTTTCCCCAAAAATTTTGCACTTTCACCCCTTGTTGCTACCCCCTGTATCCAATAGGTTGTCAGCCTGCGCGGGAACATAATTAACAATACTAAATGAACATGTTTTACGGGAGAAACACACATATTACTGATGACCATGATTTTTCGGCTCCAGCTCTTAGACCATGGTGTAATGGCTAGGGTATCAGCCTTTCACCATGTAGACACGGGTTTGATTTCCGCATTACCATTGAACTTTTTGATAGATTGTCAGTATGGCATATATAACCGGATGGGAGACCGTTAGTGAACACCGTGTGTCGTTGGGTGTGGTTCGGAATCGACATTAAACTGTAGGTTTTGTTTGAATGACTGTATGCAGATGTCAATGGTGGGTACCTAGTTACTGTATAATGTCCGTCATAGAAGTCCGGGTTGCCGAAAAGGTGCCGTGAAATGCATATTGGCATTTTTTTTACTGGGACAACGTTGACGGAAATGAAACAAATGGGTTAATCATCTAAAAGTCCGTCACCCTTGGAATCTAGTTTTTAAGCTTCATACAAGCCGTCGTGCAGTGTCATAAAGATAAAAAATAATAAGTGACTTGGGTTAATCATTTTATTTTTAACAATTTATTTACAATCTAAGAAAATTCTGTCCCATAATTAAAAGTGCTTCTAGGTAAATAAAACACCAAAGGTAATATAGCTTTAAGAACTTTCTAGTTGTTAATAGTTTAAAAAAAATATATAAACTATATATTGTGGCAGAAACATATCTAGCAACATGAATGCTATTTTCCCATAGCCAAAAGTACGCTAACATTCCCTTATAAATCTTGATAAAATAATAAAAATCCATTTTTTAATCAGTACATTTTCCTTATAATCATGGCAACACAGCTGAAGTGTAAATAAAATTCCTTATTGACAATCTAAAAATAAAAAAACAAAGGAAGCCGCGCGCCGGTATGTATACGAACGTTGCCTGAGCTTGGGATGACGTAGCATCCAATCAGAACACCAGGCCCTTAAGACGACGCGAAAGGGAAAGGAAGTCGCGGTGAAGGGAAGAGCGTCATGAAAGAGCATTACGCGCGCATTGAGGAAATAGACCATGGAAACGCAACGAATTTTAGTACAACTGTCTAAGCGGTTGTACCAGCAACCCGCATTGGGGTTGAACTTTAAGTGGTCAAAATGTCGATACACATAATATAATGATGACATAATATCGATGACGATATTTTGCCTAAATTTTTACCCTCTTTACCCTTATCCGCCACCCCTTTTGTATCCACCTAGCTGTCAGCCCCTTGGGATTTCAGCTAAGGGGGTTAAGACCTTCACCTGGGAAAATTTTGAAGCATATTTTCGATGACGATTTTTTCCCCAAAAATTTTGCACTTTCACCCCTTGTTGCTACCCCCTGTATCTAATGGGTTGTCAGCCTGCGCGGGAACATAATTAACAATAGTGACTGAACGTGTTTTACGGAAAAAACTCCATATTACTGATGACGATTTTTCGGCTCCAGCTCTCCGTCTACCAGCTCGGCCGTTATTTAGCAATAGTTTTTTTTTATTATTTTGCACCAATCAAATTAAAATAACATATTTTAAATGTTAACAAATATTTTAAAAATAACCATAAGTTTTAAAATTATTAAAGAAGTTTTATAATTTCTACAACTAAAAAGAAAGTAAAACTAGAAACTAGTTTAATTAAACATTCCAAAAAAACCGTTGATGCAGATTTATTTTATTCTCGAATTCTGGCCAAAACCGTTGTAGTATTTTATTAAACACTAGCAATTTATATTAAAATAATATCTTTTAACCCAGAAGCACAAAAGTCTGACTTACATTTAATTTATTTGCGGCTTTTTATAACCTAAGGAAATAATAATATACTTAGGCACTCGCTGGAATTAACTTCTGCCTATTTCTCTGTGAAGATTCTTAACAATTCCAATCGCTTTGATGAGCTTTCCACGAGATCTTTTTCATCTAATTTTCTTTCTGTATTGACATGTAAATTTTTCTTTTTAAAAGCTTCTTTTATTACAGGGGGAAAACCTGTCTTGGATGACTTGGGAAGTGATAGCGTCCAAAATTGCAACTTTTATTTCTTAAAAGATAATATGTTTATCTTATTATTTTTAATGCTTTGTCTCCTATTTTTTTAATTTGTTAAACATAAAAAAATAAAAGAATCAGAATTCTAAAACAAAATTTTGTATTGAATGCAAATATTGAAAATAATTTAAAATATTACAAATATAGTAGTTATTACAATAAAAAATATTACGTAGAAGTGATTTTCTTAAAAAATTATAAATAAAAAGAAAAAAATTAATTTAAATCATTTAAGATCCTTTTTAAACTATATTTATTAATAAAAATATAATAACAACTGTGGTCACATATTTTCATCTAACTGATTTATATTATGGTTTTAGTGATTGCACATTTTTTTTATTTTTTACTTATAAAGTTTCTAAAACTATAAAGTATCAATTGCCATATATAATGTTATAAATACCAAATAACAATATTCTAAAATTAAATAAATAACTTAATCTATATTTAAAAATTATAAACTTCATCAAGTCCTAGGTCTTCCTGGATTGTTCCTAGTACCGATGCTGCATTACCTCGTTGCACAGCTAAACCAATTCTTTGGATAATGAAACTTCGAGATTTTTTGCATTTTTTTTGCAAATTTCATTAATAAAACCCTTAGCCTCATCACTCAAAGGACCAAAAGTTTCAACAGCAAAAGGAATGAAGATAAAGCGTTCTTCAAGCTCTTTATATTTTAGATGTTTTTTATTCTCGGCAATACGAGCAGCCGCACCTACAAAATTAGAAGTTTTGTCCAGATAGGATTTTGCAAGTGTATGGCTGCAAGTAGCATCCCAAAGTAATTATTTTCCATATTTCCAGGGAATTAAGGTCATTCCATCTACCCGTTTTCCATCGCTTCTGCAAACTCCAAGAGGTTCTAACACAGAAGGATTTTCAGCTAAAATCAGAGCTGTTTTGATAATGTCATTTATCTGACTGTGTCTAGAAGAACGCACTGCACTTTTTTTGCAGCTTAACCCATGTAGGCCATAAATATCAGCATTTTCGCCGCAAACGCAAGTGTGCTCTCCACACACAGGCAGACCAAGTCTGAGAGCGATGGAAATATCGAATGTTTTAGTACATTTTTTATATATCGAGTGGTGCATTGTCGGGCGGGGTATAGGAAATCCCATGAAATTTTTAATGGGTCAAATATTGGCTTCCCTAATTATTTTGGAAAAAAATTCGATAAAAGTTTATTAAAAAACATGCAAATCTACGTCCATGGTAAAAACTTTAGATTTTTCGGTTGCACCGTTTGCTAGTTATATGCTAATATATTTTTAAAAATTGTTACTTTATTATCGCCTCATATTTATAAACAACAATAAAAATACCAGTAAGTTGTGAATTAACGTTGTTATTTTGAAATTTAGTGCTTTATTATTATCAAAAAATCGTACAGTGAAAAGATTAAACATGAGTTACACTATTGAAAAAAAAAGTATTGCTGATTAAATGGTACTATTAAGGAAATAGTTACCAAAAGGTATCAGACATGTTCGCTGCTTAGTATCCGAATAGACCGATACCTGGAAAATCAACAGTCGATGGGGCCATCAAAAAATTTAAGGCCGAAGACACAGTAATAAATAATTGCAAATGTAAAGCAAGGGAATATCAAAGAAAAGAAAATGTAAGAGATGATAGAGAGTTGGAAGTTTTATTGCACGTGGAAGAAAATGAAGGGAAGGTGAGCACAAGGAAACGTCAGGATATCATGGGAAAAGATCATTTAACAGCGCTCCGGATTTTGAAACGGCATAAATACTTTTCATATAAGATTCCAAGAGCTAAGGGATGGGGATAAAATAAGACGGCAGAAATTTTGCTTGCTGGACAGGGAATTTTTAAAAAATATTGGTTTTACTGATGAATGCCTATTTACATTAAACAATAAACCCAATCATCACAATTACCGATACTGGAGCAAAGAAACCCACCCATACTTGTAGAAACGAGGACGCAGTATCCATAGAAAGTAAATGTTTGGGCGGGAATTTTCGGACAAAGTATTATTGTACCATTTATTCTTAATAGAAATTTAAATGCAAAATATTATTTGAAACTACACGAAGAATAAATTTTACCTACCTTAAATGATGAGTTCGGGAAAAATCAGAAAGTTTGGTACCAAATGGATGACTGCCCGCCACATAATACCATGACAATTCGGGAAAATTTACACTAAGCTTTTAATGGAAATGTTATTAGCCTACATCACTCACACCATAAATCGGCCAGCCACGTCTCCTGATATTTCGCCAAATGACTTCCCTCTCTGGGGCCATTTAAAAAGCAAGATATACAAGCATGAAAATTACACTAATCTAGACAAGTTAAAAAGTGCTATTTCTGCAGAATGCAATCAAATTTCAATTAACTACCTAGTCAATGTAAGAAGACAATTTAGGTCTTAGGTACTGACTAGATGGAGAAATATTTAAAATTTCACTTAAATTTATTTCCAACCTATTATTTGTAATAGTATTAATAATTTATTAAAGCATGTAAATATTGTAAATGCCATAATTCTTAAGATTTGTTACTTTAGTTTAGTTTACCTTAATTTAATTCGTCTGCATAAATACTGCATAAATCTTTTCGGGGGTAATACCACGAGTGCTTAAAATTTACCGATAATTTTCATAAAAGCTTGTTATTTATAATTCCACAAGTTCGAAGAACGAGTGAAATTTGTATAACAAGTTTGAATGAAAACTATCTGGTTAATTTTTATGCACGAGCGGTACTCAGAGAGAATATTTCTGGAATGGAAAAATATGGGAGTATTATACTTTTAAAATGTTTTTTTTTATTTGTCATACAATTTTCAATTTTATGCAACATAATTAGAACTATAACTGAAATCGTTTTTTTATTACTTTATCTATTTCTTCATCGTGTACATGACCAAATCGACTCAAACAGGTTCGATTGTTCTGTATTTGTAAGTAAGTGGAAATACAACGTGAAATTTCGGCTAAAATGTTTTTATTTCTAACGTGTCTTATGGGAAAATCTATGCATGAGTGAAATATTCGCTGTAAGATTTTTTGATATAATAAAGCACTAAATTTTAAAATGACAACGTTAACTCACAACTAACTGGTATTTTTATTGTTGTTCATAAATATGAGGTTATAATAAAGTAACAATTTTTAAAAATAAATTAGCCTCTAACTTGCAAACGGTATAACCGAAAAATCTAAAGTTTTACAATGAACGTAGAATATTTTTTTTCCATATATTTAGGAAGTCAATAATTGACCCCATTAAAAATTACATGGGATTTCCTATATCCCGCCCGACGATGCACCACCCGGTATATTTTTATAATAATTAAATGCTGACTTAAATTTTGATGTTTTAGTTATCAATTTAAGTAAGATAAAGCCAATAATTATGTTTTCTGTTAATGTTTTTTTTATTAAAAAAAACTGGGTGCAGTTTCGTATTTGTACTACATTGTTAAAATAAATAACTTAAACTACAGGGTACATGTTTTAATAAGGATACAAATAATCTGTTTAAAGATTTAAAAGCTCACTTTTAATATTATAAGGTAATTTTAAGTAGCTTTTATTGCCCCATAAAATTTGGTCTATTGTTCTCAAATACCTCTCTTTTAGAGAAATAGGTCGTGTTCAACAGTAAGCTCTTATGTCATAGTAATTTTCTAAATCGGTTTATTTGTATTCAGGCAGGAAAAGACTTTTGCTTTACATTTTCCCTTTGTTACAAAGATTTTTATCTTTTCAATTGAGACTTTTGTTGGGGTGTTGCATGTATGTAAATAAAGTGTAAATGCCTAAAAAATTAATTGCGGAAAAACAGAATATATATGTTTAACATTAATTTACAATCGAAAATATTTTTAATAACTTCAACATAACTTGTGTGTAAAAAAATATATTGTTTTATTTAAACTCAGTAGAGAAGTTAGTAAAATATATGTACTAATTTTAAAAGCATCTAGTATTAATTTGTAATAATTGTTTTTTCTGAAGACCAAATCCGTTGCATATCTGGGGACAGAAGCCGAAAGATACTCCTTGACCACTAACCTTAATTTTTTTATTGATCCGGAGCATATAGTTTTATTTATCAACTAAAAAATAAATTTATTTACACTATTTGGGAAGTGCAGATGACTGGGGTAAATAAGACAGTACATCTTTGGTGTCCACATAATCGAATTTGATCAAAATGACCTTTTGTTTTTACTTTAAATCCTATAAAAATAACAAGAGATTCACCTGTGAAACTGGTGGTTAAGAAAAATGCTACACTCAAATTTTGATTGTGAGCTACTTCTATACCGAGATGGGACATAAAAAATTTCATGTAATTTTTTTTAAACTTCCCTAAAAGTATTTTGGTAGGTATATCTACAAGTTCAAAATTGTCAATCGATTTTATGCATGCACAGGTCTATGTCGGGGCTAAGGTGGTCCCATTTGGCAAAAAATTCAATAAACATTTTTTGATTTATGCATTAGTAAACAGTTACAAAAGTAGCAGTAACTATTACAATAGCTTTTTAAAATGTCTAAAATGACCGTAAACTGAACAGGTTATTATATAAACTATTAATAAACACTAATAAATGGTATTACAAAGGAAAAAGCTTTTAAAGAGTCTCGGATGTGCTTCTCCACATGTGCGAACAGGGCATTATTATCGAAAAAGACCGTAAGTAGATTCTAAAAAAAAAGAACCAAGTGGGTTGTCATAGGTAACTGCTAAAAGAATGTAAGAACTAAAAATCTAAATGTATTATTGAACGTAGCAGAATATAACGGAAGTATTACAAGACGTCTAAAATATCTCATAGGAAAAGACTATACAGTAATGTACAGGAGCGTAAGTGGGTCATTTTCTTGTAAATATGAAAAACACAAAAAGTTAGGATATTGAAATAAAATACAATATAAACTAAGAAAAAATGTTTCACAGATAAATTTACATTTACTTTAAACAATGTAACAGGTATTTAAAATTTACAATACGCGAGTAATAGAACTAAACTAAAACATAAATCTATAAAACTTCTGATGTAAGCAAAGACAATAGGGTCCTTGCACATTTTTTTTTAATGATGTCGTTTGCACTATTATAGACCGTTCTTCAAAACCTACTACTTCGTTTTTTCTTTAATTCGCTTTTTTGCCGATATTTCGATTTAATAACTTCGAAATTCAAAGGTCCCGCGAAAACGCTTTCTGTTAGGTTACTTATAAATGACGTCATTTATAGGTAAATGTCTGCGTTGCCAAATAGCCTAGTAGTACAATTTTTGGCATTGGTACAATGACACAGTGGAGATGTACACTAGATGTACGCATTGAACTGGGCGGTTTTATAACCTCGCTTTTGCAATATTTGTTTTAATTTTATCGTTGCTCTTGTTCTGTGTGATTTGTATTGGATTTTTACGGTTGTGTCTCAAAATGAGTAAAGTTTACCGTTGGTGTATAATTACTCATTGCAAAAATACGTCTATTAATATGCCTGGAAAGACTTTTGTTCAAGTTCCATCTGATAAGGCTTTAAGGAATCTATGGCTTCAAGCAGGGGGACGTGATCCTGAAAGGTTATCTTCAACATCTAGTTTGTTTGTTTGTGAAGATCACTTTGATGTAATATTCTTTATCATTTTATGACAGTAATACGAGCAGAGATTTTTACACGAGTTCATTTCTCATCTCACAAATCAAATAGGTATTTCAAGTTTTTGTCAAACAGTACAATTAAGTTGGAGATTTGGCAAAATTATTACCTAGTGATGACCTATCCAATCAGAATCGTTTTAGAAAATTTGAATTTTAGTACTTTTATTTTTGAAATATCTCAGAAGTTACTTTATTTATCAGTATACTAATTTACACACGCAATTTTAGACCCATATTTAATCGAACTACATAGAAATTATAAACATTTATTTTGCGTGCAAGGACCCTATTGTAATTTCACTATAGACACACAAATCAAGGCTAAATTTTTGGTAATACGCTGGACACGATGGACGCTCGCTTATTGGAGCGAGCGTCCATCGGGAGAAAATACGTTCATACGCTGCTATTAAAATGAACACTGTTGCCAAAGATCTAAAAATGAAAACAGTGATTAGGAATTATTTCTGTGGAAAATAGGCCAAATTCGTTGTAATAAAGATATTTTTTGCTGTATAATACTAAAATGTTAATTATGTAAATTTTTACTTTGGAAAATTTAAATGTTTATTAAAAAATATATTTGTAGTTGGTAGGATACATGATGTTTAATATGGTTTAATTTTTTTTAATTGTACTTTTAATTTTATGACATTCACACTTAACAAGAAATACTGGAACTATACAACAAAAATTAATATTCATTTATAATTGCGAAATCGAACGATCCGATCGATTCTTTTCCACATTTTAAAAATATACTAATGACTAATTTTCTAAAGTTAAATACCTCTAATTTTTATTGGATGTCTTGCATTTCGTGTTGCTATTTCAGCGCTGTGTTTTTTCTGTAGTGGTAATAATAAGACGTGTATTCTTACTGACGTTGTTAAGGTGCGTTTATGAAAATGTCTAAAACTATTTGTCAATAGTATAATTTCTTTTTACTTCCATCCACTGAACTGACCTTTAACAAAGTGTTTATTCCTTTCATAACAATTTTTTGTCCATTTCGGGGGCCTTATGTTTAATTTTAAACAGACGGATATATAAAGACATATATACATCTAATGTAAAAATTTACAAACATTAAAATTGTATTATTAAACAGCAAGAAAATGTTTTAATTATTATTATTGTAGTTTGACACATTTCTCGTTAAAATAATTACTTACTGTTACCATTATTGTAGCTTTGGCAACAGTGTTCGTTTATATAGAAGCAAATGAACGTATTTTTTTCTCCTGATGAAAGTTCGCTCCAGCAAGCGAGCGTCCAAACAGAGTACCAAAAACTTAGCGTTGCTTTGTGGGTCTATAGTGAAACTACAATTGTCTTTGATGTAAGTATATTAAACGTACATTTGTAAACAATATTTATCCAACACCCGCTAGTTATAACAGTCATTATTTGTGCCAATTAAGGCAGGTGAACTATCAAATAACACACTGGTGTGTTATATACCATAACCCACAAGAGTGTTATGGTTTATAACTTGATATCTTGTTTTAAAATATGGTTTTTTTTTCGTTTTTATTGCAGGTTTTTAAATTAACATCAATATTAAATGAAAATGACATATTTTTGGATGATGATGGTGATTGTCAAATTGTCCATGTTTCCATTCTAATTTGAAGTCGAGGGTTCTATTAGGCCGACACAAGTGCTTGACTGTTTCCGACCTTTGTATGAGGTGTTGATTTGACCATGCATGTTCGGCAACCCCCGACTTGACTTTGCACCTCGTTCTGTATGTTTCTTGTGCAATTTAAATCTAATTTCGAGTGGTTTTTTTTTGTTTACAAGATGTACCTAAACCACATCACATTTATAGGAAATTTGATAGATATAGCCTTTATTTAGAATAGTTTTTGTCCGGTCTCGTCTTAATAAGAATACTTCTTGAAGTGATTTGGGAGTTAAGTGCCGTTTTAATATTACACCAATTAAACAAAAAACAAAAAAGGTAAAAAAGAAAATTAAACATACAAAATGCGGTAAAACGACAAAGCCGGGGGTTGCAAAACATGCATGCAATAGTTTGAACCAAAAACTAATCAAAAAGTAACCCACTGAAACAAGTTTTAAGAAACTGTAATATTTCTAAACAACCAAAATGTATTTATTAAACCTAGTATTGACATTCCGAATATCTGGCAGCCGTTGCTGAACCATGAAAAAAAAAAGTTCAAGCTTCAGTAAACAGTTCTAGATTTAAGTGGTATTTAAATCATAACATTGCCCAACACCTTTATGGTCAGATCAATTTTTTATTTTTATTAATTTTTTTATATATATTAAAGCAGAGTTTTGTTGTCTTTTATAATTTAAGCTGTTTCATTTATCCAAAGTTGCAGAACTTTCAGTTAGAAAACCATCTCATATTTACAATTTATCCCAAATAGAATAATTTACATTAAAGCAGTCATTTTCCTTACGTCTTCCTTTTGTTCTTAAAATTCTCTTGCTTTTACTTAAGATTTTATTTTAATTATACTATATGAGAAAGCAACAATGGCTTATAAGGAATATAAAATTAGCAAATGTATGTCTGTAAACAGTTTTAAAATAAAAATATTTACTGTAAAAATTTAAAAAATATATATAGTCAACAGACACAGTAAGCGTTGCGCATTAATGGCATATGACTCAGTAGTAATCATATTGCTATCTTAAATTAAAAAAAAAAAATAGATCATATTTGTTTGGCTTAGTTTTAATATTGGGAGATTAAAGGCACAATATTTGTTGCTATTTTCGATCATCAGAGATTGCATAACAGTTTAGATCCTAAATACTAACGATTTCTGGATAAGCAGAACAATATTTTTGGTTTCCAATTCCAATAATAATTAAATGTTTCTTAAATATATATATATATATATATATATATATATATATATATATATATATATATATATATATATATATATATATATATATATATATATATATATATATATATATATATATATATATTATATATATATAAAATAATATATATATATATATATATATATATATATATATATATATATATATATATATATATTATTTATTTATATATATATATATATATATATATATAATATATAGGTATATATATATATATATATATATATGGATTAACCGGCGCTTATTTTCTAAATTAGACTTGAAAATCGCCAAAAAAATAAAATAAAGCGTACTATGCTAAGCAAAACTTTACCTTTAAAATGATTTGCGTTATTTAACTTTTAAATTGAAAACTGTTAAAAAAGTATGATAAAGTAGATTGATGTAACCTTTACATTCTTTGCGTTATTTTTTTTAAATCGCGCAGGCGGACACTCTTGTGGATACAGATAGTTATAAGGGGTGCTTAATAAAGGGTTAATTGAGTATAGGTGACATAGCTAACGAAAATGCGAAAACAATGTATTTTTAGATACATTATTACGTTATGTATGAATTGAGTATTAGAATTTAGGAACAAATAAAATAAGACTTTGTAGATCAAAATCAAATAAATAGTTGCCGAGATACGACAGCCTACGTATGAAGAAAACACCTCAGGTAAGGGGTACATTTGAATCCCTTTTATGGGCCTATATATCTACCTAGCTGTGGATTTAGACTCCTTAGGTGTTTAATAATAAATGTTTGAACAGACGAATATTTTACTATGCTTGGCCTTTCTTTCAAATGTTTACCACCTTTAGCCCTGTTCGCCATCCTCTTTGTGTTCACCCACGAATCCGCATTTAACTAATTTGTTTATTTATGTTAAAACATGCTCTAAATAAAACAAAACAACTTTAAAACAAACTCATAAGTTAAAACTATGACTTAGTTGCCATTACCAAAACATGACTTAATTATGGCATTGACGGTATTAAAATATTTCCTACTAACTATGTTGTTTATAAAAGGGACTGGAATGGTGAAGATACCAACAAAACCAGGGCAGTGTGCTAATTACGGTTGAAAACTCGTTTGATTCCGTGATCTGCTATATGCCTCATTATGGAATGGAGCAGGGCTGCGTTCTTCTTCGTACTGAAAATGTAAATTGTATTTTTGGCACAGTTTACATTCATCCTTCATCTGGATCCCCGATATTTGAGGATCCTCTGTAAGCTTTGTAATGGATTCTTCACAACTTCAAGAGAGTTATTGCTTGGTAATTTTAATTTACTTCACTTAAGCAAATTGTATGTACCTATTGAGTCTGGAATGACTTACAAAAGTAATCATAATGAGTACTTGTACCTAATAAAGGACGCTAACCCAAATGTTATTTTTACCTCAAACAATGAAAGAGAGCAAGTTTTATATAACTGATGCGCTTCTACGATTTAATTAAATAAAACACTGTTTTAACTCGTAGCAATGACATGTTTTTTAAACTGTCAAATAGTCTTGTCGAAAATAATGGCTTGCCTCTAACTAGGGTCGATTCGCATCATTCACCGCTAATTCTGGATCTAACAAAATACAATTACTTAAAGGCTAATTATTATTAATGTTTGTCTTTGTCTCTTTTTATCATGTACAATGCTGCTGTAACATTTTATATTGTATTGTATGTAGCCATAGATTTGTATATTTCAAGAAGTAAAACGTCATCTTTACGATTTTCCTAGTATCTTACTGCAAAAGCTATTTCTTTAATTAAAAATAATAATAAGATTTTTAAAAATATAGAAACTTACGCTTGCCTACAGACAAAAGCGAATATGAATCATTACGATATCAATCTAAATATCAACAATAGCATTCAGCTCTTTCGTCGAGTTTTTTCAATTGGTTTATACTAGTGACTCTAGTGAGACTGGCGACGAATTTTATTTGCCTCATTTATTTTTTCGCGGCATTATACATTTACTTAATATAAATTTTGATAATTCCATGGTCTTTAATAAATTAATTGAACTTAGAGAAAAGAAGCCTCGTGGAATATAATCGGATCCCGGAGCCACCAAGTATTCATTAAAAAACCTGTAGTCCTTTTAACTATCATTAAGCCTGGCTAGTTTTCCGTCTAAAAAAAAAGTCCATATAACTGTAATCTTTAAATGCGGGGATCGAGTTTGTGGAGTATGAGCTCCTGGGAACATCCAATACAAGCTTTTGTAGCGTCCTCTCACTGGATGGATTTTTTGGATAGCGGTCATATTGGACCATTTTGTGTGTTTATTCTGATTTTTTGACAGCTGCTATAGACTCAGGTGGTCACGTGGGTTACGGATATTTTGAGTTTAAGAGAGCGGTGAATCATACTATTTTAATCAAGAAACTCTAGCTTTACCATACTTGCGATTCTTTTTTGTCGTGAATAACTAGATATCTCTTTTGTTTCAATTTCTTTTTCTTATATTTATAAATAATCTGAGTAACATACTCACAAATTGTGTTTTTTTTCTACACCGGTATCGACAGCTACTTTAATGAACAAAATAGTATTAATAACATAATCCAGTGGTGCCTAAAAAATAAAATAGAACTAAAAACATCGAAGTGTAAAGTCATTACATTCTCCTAAAAAGTAAAGACAATTTTTCCATATTTTTACATTCTTATTTTATTGTGCGTGAAATCCATACTCAGGCTGAATCTGAATGATGAATTGGGAGTAACTTTTGATTCTAAACTAAGATACGATAATCACATCAATAATGAGATTTATAAATATTTTAGAACGGCCGCTCTTATCATGAGGCAATGCTGTGACGTTACAGATACTGAGGTACTAAAGACTGTATTTTAGCCTCATACGCAGCCATCCTAAAAGATGATGTCTCTGTAGGGAACTGAGCGGGCTCAGTTAAAATTTGTGAATCTTCTGCTCTTCAAACAAAAAATTGTTAAAGGCTTGCTTAGTCATCAAAAACGTTTGCAATTACAAAAACGTAGGACAAATATTACTATAACGTTCGGTCATAAGATTTAGATATTGGATTGTCTAGACCTCCCAGCTCTTATTAATTTTCGAGCCCAACATTTGCCTTGTGGGTCGAAACAGGATTGCCAAAGGTATTATGTAGTACTTCAACTCTTACATCGCTCCTACTTTTGATGTGGGCTATGTCCCATTGACGTTTAAGCGTAAGTTCAAAGCACTCATGGTCAACTAAGAATTGTTGTTAATTTCACTATATTCTATTATTTTGGATTAATTTGTTAAGACATGTTTTGTTGTAGGTTATTGTAATAACGTTTATTGTAATGATTTTAAGATGTAGGAATTACTGTACATATTTTTACTCAGTTATGTTGTTCTATTTGGGCGATTAGATTGTGGTGTATTGTATTTTAAATAAATAAATAAATAAAAAGTATAAACAAGTAAAAGCTTCTTAAGAACATTATTGGACACTTTAAACTAGATTTAACATCTTTTTTCAGTATACACTATCCTAATACTTTTTCTTAAAGCACCTTAAATAATAGTAAAAAATTGCTAGTTCTCAATAAAAAAACATACATTTTTTTGTTTTTAAATTATAAATGTTTGTACACTTTTCCTTTATTGATCCATAAAAGATTTTTTTTATTTTTTGTGATTCTAAATACAAGCATGATTTTTTATTTTATAAAAACTGAAATAAATCATACGAACATTTCCTACCCTCAGTAAAATCACTTGAAATGTACCAAACATATCTTCAAATTTATTAATCGCAAATGCAAAAATTACCTTATACCATTTATTTTTAATGTCTTTCTGGTTCTGGTTAATTATAAATTTACCTTACTATCTATCGAACTGTAACTTTTGTTTAATCAGGTTTAATTATTTGTGTTTCTTAAATTCGTTAAATTGATCGTAAAAAAAGCAATTAAAATATTTTAAAAGAGCAAAAGTAATTTTTGATTTTGATCACGTAATAATTATTATTTGTTAATAGATAGATACTAGTGCAAAAAAATTAACTATTAATTAAATATTTTTTTTGCTATAAAGTCGCAAAAATAACCTCGATGTAAAATTTTTTATTCATTTAAAACTTTTAGAACCACGGCAAGAGGCACCGCTCTTAAGACCGTCGTATTTCATTTTTGTGTATTACATTTTTGCGATGTTGGTGAAAAATGGACCTCCAGCCTTTTTATTTTGAATTCCTAATTCCTTTGTATTACTTTTTAAAGTTAACGCCGACAAGGAAAATTAGTTTTAGGGTTAAAAGTTTTATACCATGTCAAAACTTAAAGCATTAAGTGTAAAAATTACATTTAATAATAATGCGCTCGAAAGCGTCAGTTCTGGGCTCTTTAAACTATAATATATGGAGGTATTGTCCCCTTCTATGAGTTTAGGCATATAATATTTTTAATAAGTTATAACGTAATTAGATTTTAAATATTTATTGGGACCTGTGGGAGTTTTAGTGAACTACTTAAATTTTGCATGTTTACACAACTTAAAATAGTATGATAAACATATAATATTTGATTCAAATTAGCAGATATTTTTGTGGTCTTTGTTGCTATTACTTAATACCTTTTTTTAAAGTTTAGTAACGTAATAAAACAAACAAGCTGCATGTTTTACAATTGCGCACAGCGGCAATATCGTGTAATTATAGATAGGTTCTATAGTTTTGTGGTGTGGTGGAAAATTTTAATTCGAGTACTCCCAAAGAAAACATATTAAATCGTTTAATTATTTAAGCATGTAAAGCTACCTTTGTAATTTAATTAAAATAAAAATATTTAGGATTTTCACAAATTAATGGTACATGGAAAATCACAAATTTTGTATGCAAAAATATTGGGATTGAATTACCAATTAGTCAACGTTTACCTATATCTAAAAATGGATATTAACCAAAATACAGGGTGTTTAATTTATTTTTTAAAGTTTAAAAAATTGCAAACTTTTTACAAAATTTGGTAATTGAAGTTTTTATAGGACGAAAATGTAATGGATTTTTAACAAGTTATCACAATTTTTAAAAATAGATAGTTTTAGACCTTTAAAAGCAAAAAAACTTAACAAACATTGTTAGATGCCCAGCAGTGCCAGAAAGGTAAAAATAACTTTTATTTAATAAAGGTAATATAACTATATTTATAAATTACAATTCGATCATTTTTTTAGAATGTTTTGTTACAGTAATTTAAAATATACAGAAAAACGGTCTTTACCATTGCTAGGTATATCTGTTTAATAAAAACAGGCAAGAATTTGGTGTTTTTAGTGGTTTATAACAGTATTGTCATAGTGACATAATAATTTATAATCAGTTTAATTTTTTGTAGTAGTCATGCAAAGTTGCCATTACCAACTAATAAATGCAAAAATGTCACTTTAGCAATGCGGTAAAAATTGGCTGAAACAAGGCTGACAGTTTTAAACTTTGATGGCTTTGTTTAAAATCAGATTTAGGGTTATTATATAACAAAAAACTAATTAGTTTAAGATATTAATTATCCTTTGATACTCAGACTTATTATTATTATTATTACAAAATCTTCCCAAATCTTAAAACTGATATTGTTGTTATGTAAACTTTAGAAGATATACCGAAAAATATTTTTTTTTAGCAAGAATCGCTGATAACCTATTTTTAATATACTGCATAAAGTCTAAAAATTCTTCTTCTTATAACTATCCGTAACGAAGCTTTGAATCAAAAAGAAAAAAGTAAATGTTTGCTAAGCTTACTTAAGCCTAAAGTTTCTTAATTACTTTTGAACTGGCACAATTACTGTGTACCTTACACAAAAGAACTTTACACCAATTTAGAAGTGCAAATAGTAAACCTAGAAAGGAAAGGCAACTAAAAGCATTAGACAAGGTCTAAAGCAACCCACCTTAAATATATATTTAGTTATCACTTAAAACGGTTGAAGATATATCACTAACCGAAACTTTGTGTATTAATTATCTTGTTTAATATATGTGGTAATTTAAATAGAGTAATTGCTAAAATATTTAATTAGTTTTAGTTTTAATTGATTATTAAATTACTTTTTAAAAGTAATTGCGACAGCTCTGATCGCAGGCAAAGGAAATTTCTAGCCTTTTAAGCCTGTAAAAATATACAGAATTATGTTTAAATTAATGATTTGGGTTATCTTGCAGCTAAGCTGAAAGTGATATCTTACGCCAATTTAAATGACATTTTACACCAAATTTCAAAATGTAATTTTTTGTAGCAAAAATAGAAATTTTGCATATAATACTTTTGTTGACACCCGGTATACTAGGGCTTAACGCATGCTCATATATATTAAGAGATCTGGAACTTCATATGTAGTACACTATACCATTTTTAGGTGGGTTTTAAAGGGAAATTGGTTTATAATTATTTTATATATATATATATATATATATATATATATATATATATATATATATATATATATATATATATATATATATATATATATATATATATATATATTATATTATATGTTCAGGGGATAATGGATCACAGAGCAACACAGATTCCTTAGGTCGAGATAATGCAATTAACGTAAACTTGCCTTATCCCAAAGTTGATAATAACTAAGATACAGGGTGTCAAACTTTTAATTTTGTTTCCGTTTTTAATAATTAAATTAAAATTAAAAAAAAAACCAAAAATAATACTCATAACGGCTGATGCCTTTTATTAAGAAATTTTAAATTTGTGTCGCTATGTTTGTAATATAATGTATACAATAATCGTTTGAGTGATCGTTTGAAAATGTGTGTTTACGTTGAATTTTAACAATGACTACTTATGGAAATCTCTACTAATAAGACGTTCTGATGAAGGCCTCATACTAGAGAGCCGAAACGTTAATTTTAAAAATTATATTTTATTTGAAAATTTTTGTTTTATCTGCCTTTAAACCCAAGAATACTAAATAATAAAACTATATATATATATATATATATATATATATATATATATATATATATATATATATATATATATATATATATATATATATATATATATATATATATATATATATATATATATATATATATATATATATATAATAATATATTAAATATTTATTTTCTTTAACCATTATTTATAAATTTCCTTTTTTTTCTTGGGAAAGGTTAATAAAGCAAATGGTGGAAGTTTATTGCAACGTTTTCGAAATTATTTATTGTGCTTTTTCAAGCGTAAGTATCAAAAAATGAATTAAAATCAAAATTTTATTTTAATTCTATTTTTTAGATTTAAAAAGCATTTTAAAATAATATGTGCGGGAAACTTTTTAATAAACTCCCCATTTCTTTATTAACTATTTTAAAAAAAGGAAATTTATATATATATATATATATATATATATATATATATATATATATATATATATATATATATATATATATATATATATATATATATATATATATATATATATATATATATATATATATATATATATATATATATACAAACGTTTAATTTTTTGGAGATACGGGGTTTAAATTTTAAAAAATAAATAATTTATTATTAAAATTGAATAAATTTTAGATATTTTAATGAAATTTAGTAAAAGTATTTTATGTATCAAGAACCCTTTTTTTTAGTGTACCACATTTTTTTTTTATTTCCAAGGGGGTTCGTAAAAGAAGCCTGCTTATTTTGGCAAAAAAAAAAAATGGGGGGGGGAAAAAATGTTTTTTGATACGGTAACAAAATATCTTAAAATATCTAAATTTATTTTTAAAAAATGATTTTTTTTTAAAAATTTTTCCACCCTTTTTAAAATGGTTTAGGACATATTTAAAAATTTCCCCCTTTTTTTAAAAATGGCCCCAAAAATTTTCCCCCGTTCAATTAAAAAAACACCCTTTAAAAAAAATTACCAACCATGATATTTTTTTTTCTCTAAAAATTAATGATGTGAATCAAGAGTCCCTTTTTTTATTTTAAAAAGGAAAAAAGCTATCCAAAAAAATATTTGTTGAGCCTTTTTTTCCCCCGGGTTTTAAAAAAAATTGCTATTATTGTGTCGGGGGCTAGTCCCCCCGGGCCAAAAAATTTAACCCAAAATATGTTTTTGGGTTCTTTTTTGGAAGACATCTGTAACCATGTTTAAAAAATTTTAAAATTTACCCAGTAAAAAAGTTATTTAAAAAAAAAACTTTTTGGGGGGCCCTCCTTAAGTTTTGGGGGGCTTAAAAAAGGCAATTTTAAAAAGGTTTTCTATTGGGTTTGGGACACCCTGTATATAAATATAAATATAAATATATTTTGTGTTGCAATTTATTTATTTATTAAAATAATCCCATTTAATGTATACAAAGTTTAGTACAAAGATTATATAATCCAAAAAATATGTACTTAAATATAAAATACACAAAATAAATCACAGTAATTAAAAACCAGTTTTTATATTGTATAATTATAAATTATATGTTTAAAGTAATTTACTATTACTATTTGTTTGTAAAAACTAATATACATTTAGACACCAATTCAATAAAAATTTTTTTCCAAAGGAATTTTTTTAAAAAAAAATTTTAATTTTGGGGCCCCTTTTTTTTTTTTAAAAAAAATTTTTAAAAGGGGGGTTTTTGGGGGCCCCCAAATTTAAAAAATTTTTGGGGTTTTTTTTAAAAAAAATAAAAAAAACAAAAATTTTTTTTTCAAAAACCCCTTTTTTTTTTTTTTAAAAAGGGGAAAAAAAAAACAATTTTTTTTAAAATTTTTTTTTTTTTTCCAAAATTAAAAAATTTTTTAAAAAAAAAAAAAAATTTTTTTTTAAAAAAAAAAAAAAAATAAAAACAAAAAAAATTTTTTTTTAAAAAAAAATTTTTTATTTTTAAAATTTTTAAAAAATTTTTTTTTTTTTTTTAAATTAAATTTTTTTTTTTTTTGAAAAAAAAAATTTTTTTTTTTTTTTAAAATTTTTTTTAAATTTTCCCTTTTTTTTTACAGGGAAAAATTTTTTTAAAAGGGGAAAAAAAGGGAAATTTTGGGTTTTTTTTAAAAAAAAAAATTTTTTTTTTTTCCTTTAAAAAAAATTTAAAAAAATTTTTTCCCCTTGGGGAAAAAAAAAAATTTTAAAAAACCAAAAAAACTTTTTTTAATTTTTTTTTTTAAAATTTAAAAAATATTATAAAAAATATTTAAATTTTTTTTAAAATTTTTTTTTTTTTTTTTTAAAAAAAAAAAAAAAAAAAATTTTTTTTTAAAAAAAAAATTTAAAAAAAAAAAGGGGGGGAAAGGGGTTTGGGGGGGGAAAATTTAAAAGGGGAAAAAAAATTTTTTTTTTTCCCTTTTAATTTTAAAAAATTTTTAAAAAATTAAAAAAAATTTTTTGGGTTGGGGGTTTTTTTTAAAAAATTTTTTTTTTTTTTAAAAAAAAAAAAAAAAAAAATGGAAAAATTTTTTTTTAAAAAAAAAAAAAATAATTTTTTTTGGGTTTTAAAAAATTTTCTTTTTAGGGTTTTTTAAAAAAAAATTTTTTTTTTTAAAAAAATTTTTTTTGGGGGTTTTTTTTTTTTTTTTGAAAGAAAAAAAATTTTTTTTTTAAAAATTTTTTTTTTTTTAAAAATTTTTTTTTTTAAAAAAATTTTTTTTTTTTTAAAAATTTTTTTTTTTTAGAATTTTTTTAAAATATTCCCCTATTTTAAAAAAAATTTTTTTTTAAAAATTTTTATAATTTTTTTTAAAAAAATTTTTTTAAAAATTTTTTTTTTTTTAAAATTTTTTTAATTTTTTAAAAAAATTTTTTTTTAAAAAAATTTTTTTTTAAAAATAAAAAATTTTTTTAAATTTAAAATTTTAAAATTTTTTAAAAAAAAAAAATTTTTTTTTTTCAAAACCCCCTTTTTTTTTTTCAAAACTTGTGAAAAAAAAATTTTTTTTTTTTTTGTTTTTTTTTGTTTAAAAAAAAAAGGTTTTAAGGTTTTAAAAAAATTTTGTTTTTTTTTTTAAAAATTTAAACTTTTCTTTCCCCCTTTTTTTAAAAAAATTTTTTTTTTTAAGTAAATTTAAAATTTTTTTTTTTTTTTTTTTTTAAAATTTTCCCTTTTCCTTAAAAAAAAAAAAAAAAAATTTAAACCCAAAAAAAATTTTTTTTTTTTTTTTAAAATTTTTTTTTTCTTTTTTAAAAAAAAAAAAAATTAAAAATTTTTTAAAAAAAATTTTTTTTAAAAAAAAAAAATTTTAAAAAAAAAAAAAATGGGTTAAAATTTTTTTTTTTAAAATTTTGAAAATTTTTTTAAAAAAAAATTAAGGGGGGGTTTAAAAAAGGGAAAAAAAAAAAAAAAAAAAATTTTTAAAAAATTTTTAAAATTTTTTTTTTAAAAATTTTTGGAAAAAAGGGGGGGTTTTTTTAAAAAAATTTTTTTAAAAAAAAATTTTTTTTCAAAAATTTTTTTTAAAAAATTTTTTTTTTTCCCCCCCCCCTTTTTTAAAAATTTTTTTTTTAAAAAAAAAAATTTTTTAAATTTAAAAAAAGGGAAAAAATTGGGAAAAAAAAAAAAAAAAATTTTTAAAAAAAAAAACCCCCTTTTAAAAAAAAAAAAAAGGGGGGGAAAACCCCCCTTTTTGGGTTTTTTTTAAAAAAAAAAAAAGAAAGGTTGGACCGGAAAAATTTTTTTTTCCTTTTAAAAAAATTTTAAAAAACCGAAAAAAAGGAATTTTTAAACCCCCAAAAAAATTTTAAAAAATTTTTTTAAAAAAAATTTTTTTTTTAAAAAAACTTTAAAAAATTTTTAAAAAAATTTTTTTTAATTTTTTTTTTTTAAAAAATTTTTTTTTTTTAAAAATTTTTTTTTTTTTTAAAAAATTTTTTTTTTTTTTTTTTTTTTTAAAAAGGAAAAAAAAATTTTTTTTTTTTTAAAAAATTTTTCCCCCTTTTTTAAAAATTTTTTAAAAACCCCCTTTTTTTTTTTTTTTATTTTGGGAAAAAAAAAGGGTTTTAAAAAAAACCCCCCTTTTTTTTTAAAAAATTTTTTTTATTTAAAAAAAAAAATTAAAATAAAAAAAATTTTTTTTTTAAAAAAAGTTTATTTTTTTGGTTTAAAAAAATTTTTTTTTTTTAAAAAAAAAAAATTTTTTAAAAAAAAAAAAAAAAATTTTTTATTAAATTTTTTAAAAAAAAAAATTAAAAAAAAATTTTTTTTTTAAAAAAAAAAAAAAAAAAAAAAAATTTTTTTTTTTTTTTTTTTTTTTTTAAAAAAATTTAAAAAAAAAAAATTTTTAAAAAAAAAATTTTTTTTTTTAAAAATTTTAAAAAAATTTTTTTTTTAAAATTTTTTTTTTAAAAAAATTTTTTTTTTAAAAATTTTTCCCCCCCCCCAATTTTTTTTTATTTTTTTTCCCAAAAAATTTTTTGGGGGGGGAAAAAACCCCCTTTTTTTTTTTTGGGGGGGGTTTTTTTTTTTTGGGGGAAATTTTTTTTAAAAATTTTCCCTTTTTTTTGGGGGGAAAAATTTTTTAAAAAAAAAACCCCCCCTTTTTTTTTGGGGTTTTAAAAATTTTTTTTTTTAAAAAAAAAAGAAAAAAATAAAAAAAGGGGAAAAAAATAAATTTTTTTTTTTTAAAATTTTTTAAAAAATTTTTTTTTTTTAAAAAAAAATTTTTTTTTTTTTTGGAAAAAATTTTTTTTAAAAATTTTTTTTTTTTAAAAAAAAAATTTTTAAAATTTTTTTTCCCAAAAAAAAAAAAAATTTTTTTTAAAAAAAAAAAATAAAGTAAAAATTTTTTTTTTTAAAAAATTTTTTTTTAAAAAAAAATTTTTTTAAAAATGTTTTTTAAAAAAAAAATTTTTTTTAAAATTTTAAAAAAAAATTTTAAAAAAAAAACCCCAAAAAAATTTTTTTTTGAAAAAAATTTTTTTTTTTTTTTTTTTTAAAAAGAAAAGGGTTTTTTTAAAAAAAAAAAAAAAATTTTAAAATTTTTTAATTAAAAAAAAAAAAAAAAAGGTTTTTTTTAAAAACCTTAAAATTTTAAAAATGGGTTTAAATTTTAAAAAAGGGGTCCAAAAAAAAAAGGGGTTTTTTTTTAAAAAAGAAAATTTTAAAAAATTTTTTTTAAAAAAAAAAGGTTTTTTTTAAAAATTAAAACCCCCTTAAAATTTTAATTTTTTTTTCCAAAAAATTTAAATTTTTAAAAATTTTTATTTAAATTTTTTTTAAAAAAAAAAAAATTTAAAAAAAACCAAAAACCCTTTTTGGGTTTTTTTGGGGGGCAAAATTTTTTTTTTTAAAAAAAATTTTTTTTTTTTTTTTTTTAAAAAAAATTTTTTTTTGGGGGGGGGGAAAATTTTTTTTGGGGGGAAAATTTTTTTTAAAAAAAAAAAAAGGGGGTTTTTTTTTTTTTTTGGGGGTTTTTTTAAAGCAATTGGGAAAAAAAAAAATTTTTAAAAAAAAAAAATTTTTAAATTTTAAAAAAAAAAAAAAAAATTTTTTTAAAAAATTTTTTTTAAAAAAATTTTCTTAATTTTTTTAAAAAAAAATTTTTTAAAAAAAAACCCTTTTTTTTTTTTCCCCCCAAAGGGAAAAAAAGGGTTTTTTTAAAAAATTTTTCCCAAAAAATTTTTAAAAAAAAAAATTTTTTTTTTTTTTAAAAAGTAATGTTTGGTCATTGTAATATTTGTGTGCTTAATTTGTTTGTATACTTAAGTTAACTGTCAAAAGGAACGAACACTTCTGAGTGAAAAATGTACTTCTACCTCAAAAGGATAGTTCCAGTCTTTTGCGAGATTTTAGTGCACATTCTAATGCAAATTAGAAATTTTTTTTAAAAAAACGTTATAATTTCAATGAGTAAAAGATCAGAAAAGGTTCTTATCTTTTACTTATTAAAATTTAACGCCAATCTGTAAAATTTCATTTAAAATACACTTTCCTAGTAGTTGCAGTTAATTAAAAACCGTTTCTATTACTAACCCTTTAACGGACCGTAACTCAAAAAACGGGGCATTTCCGAACCCACGTAAATAGAAACTTTTTTCCTATTTTATTGAGGAGGAGACGTCACCAAAAGGTTTTTGTTTAGTTATGAAACACCCTGTATGTCATTTTTGACCGATGTAATTTTTTTATAGCAACTTGGTTGCCACCCCGGCGATCCGGGTTCGATTCGATTCCTAGCCGGGGAAACATTTTTAAGCACTACCGCGTTATCTAAAAGGTGCTGTAAAATGCATTATTTGCATGTTTGCATGTTTCAGTGCTTGGAGAACATTGGCGGAACTGGGAGGGAATGGGTTAAACACCGGAAAACCCGGCACTCACGGTACTTCGATACTTAGGTATATATACACTACCGACGGAAAGCTTCCGGACAAGCTTCTTGTTTACTTTTTAATTAAAATATGACACATAAACACATTGACTTGACCTGTAACGAAAATCATATGTTGGTTTACAAAGTGTGTACGACCGTGTCTTTGACTTTCCTCCCTGTCCCCGCTCACTGTTTGTGAAAAACAAAACAAAATCGTCATAGGTAATATTTAGTACGTACCTGGCGTGTAACGAAGTGAACGTATTTAAATTCTTTTTTCCTATTTCTTATAAAATTTGGATTATTTTTTGCATTTTTTTGATTTCTTGAATTGATTTTATTATTTCCACATAATTACCTTACTTTGATGGTAAGTAAATTTTCTTGGTTTCTGGCATTACTTCCAGTAATCTTGTAGTCAAAATAATTATTTTTTTTATTTATTTATTTAAGAAAATGGGAAGGCATCCCAATACAAGTATAGAACAACATGCATCTATTAATGCTCTTTACAAGCAAGGTTTTACTATACGTTATATTGCGAATAAATTAAATTTACCACATTCTACTGACGAAGATGCCATTACTCGTTTTAAAAAACTGGTTCAAATCAGAACAGAAAACGCAGTGGAAGGCTTCGTGTAACTTTTAAAGCAGAGGATAAATCCCTAATTATCATGTTCAAAATGAATAGGAAGCTTACAGCACCGGAAATTCAAATGCGGATCAATGAAAGTCACGATAAACAGATATTAGTAAGTGTACTAAAGGAACGCTTACAAAAACCTGGCCTAAATGGCAGAATTTCTACAAAGAAACCACCCTTGCGACGAGGAAACAGGAAAAAAAGACTAGACCGGCCTCATGTACATAAAGATTGGACAGCAGAAAACTGAAAACAGGTCCTGTGGACTGATGAGTCCAAATTCGAAATGTTTGGGCAAAAGCGAAGAATATATATTTGTCGCGGCCCTTCAAAAAAAATGCACCCCGATGCTATAACACCAACAGTTAAACATGTAGGTGGATCTGTGATGGTGTGGGGGTGTTTTTCATATGCCGGAGTAAGGGATCTCCACGGAATTAAAGAAACTCTGGACAGAAATGGTTACCATTAGATATTAAAGACGCATGCTAACTCTTCTGGGATGCGACTAGTTGGCCGTGGGTATGTGTTACAGCAAGATAATGAGCCAAAGCACACATCTAAGCTTTGTGTCAACTATTTAAAAAATAAAGAAGATAGTGGTGAGTTAAAAATTATGAAATTGCCCCCGCAATTTTTCGATCTAAATCCAGAAGAATTATTGTGGGATGAACTGGATCGGCAAATTAAGAAATTGAATCCCACTCCCTCGGATGATCTTTAGAAGGCTCTGCAAACGTCTTGGGATAATATACCAAAAAGTGTGTTAGAAAAACTTATAAAAAGAATGCCGTGTCTAGTTAAAAAAATATCGTCGGTCAGAGGTGGTTTCTTTGATGAAAAGAAAGTGTAGCAGTACAAAATAAAAGAGATAAGAAATGTTAATGGTTTAAATCGTAGAATGTTATCTTTTAATATTTTTAAAATAAAACTTTTTTAACTTCATTTATTTTACTCTTAATGATTGTTTTAATAATTTTTTATCTTGTCCGGAAACTTTTTGTCGGTAGTGTTTTTTTTTTTTTTTTTTTTTAAAATATATATATATATATATATATATATATATATATATATATATATATATATATATATATATATATATATATATATATATATATATATATATAAATAATTAAAAATATATTATATATAATATTATTTATTATATATTATATTTTTTAATATATAAAAAGGTGTGCAGTATAAAATATTTTATGACTGCACCCCCAATAACCTCCTGGTTTTGAATATTTTTTCTTAACTAGTCAGTCACGTTCCAAAAGGGCGTATGGGACATACGCCCTTTTGGAACTATGTTAGATGCAGTGTTGTTCAAAAAGTGATGGAGCAGAAGGGCGTATCCGCCATAACTGTAATGGAATAAATGCACTAAAAGGCAACTGGATGTACAATTTACAAGTTATTAAAGCATTTAGAGATAACTAACGAATTTTAATTGATCAAGTTGAAGAAGAGAGAGAAGAAAGACGAGAAAAATATGAAATGCATATTCATCAAAAAAACCTAGCAAATGCCGAGAAAGATGCTAATAAAGAATTGGCTAAATTCGATCCATCTGTTGTAACAGCAAATTTTGATTTTTAAGCTGTACTGTACTGCCCTATCGAATATAAGAAACCTGTTTTTTACAAAAGGAAATTTGCTACGTTTAACTTTCACAGTTTATAAAGTTGCAAACAAACAAGGATATTGCTTTGTGTGGGAAGAGAACAGCGGGAAAAGAGGATCAAATGAGATTGCAACATGTTTGCATAAGTTTATCAACAGTTTACCAAAACCTGCAAACGACTTATCTTATATTCTGACAGACACGGAATATTATTGTTGCGGGAATGCTGCCTTTTATCATGAAGAATCATTCTACACTAGAATCAGTAGAGCTGAAATTTCTAGAGCCAGGACACACACACATGGAGTGTGATTCCATGCATGCCGCAATTGAAAAATCTTGTGAACAAACACAAATTTATTGGCCCAATGAGTAGATCAACGTGATGAAATTAGCAAAAAAGGGAGCAAATCCTCATATTGTGAACCGGCTAGGTTACGAAGAATTTCTTTACTCTAAATCCTATACCATTAAAGTGTTTAAAAACAAGAACATCGCAGAAGACTTGACATGATTAAAGTGGACAGAAGGTAAAGGTTTGAAGTTTATCTTTAAAAAAACAAATTTTAGCATGATGCATTTTTTTTAATTAAATGTATATGCTAATTATTTAAGTACCATAATATATTTTATGATCTAACAGTTTTAAAAGTCTGCTTTTGGCATTCAGAAATAAGTTAAAACTTACTACATACCGTCAAAAAAAATTAAAATATCTATCCAAAATGTATATGACATAAATTTATGGCCACTGTAAAACGAGAATTTTTGTGGAAATAAATAAGTCGCAAAACGCTTAGGGTAAAAATGTCGTTGCTTGCTATTAGATACAAACTTGTGTTTAACTTTTTAAATTTTTCAGATAAGTAACGTACATTAAAAGTTGTTAACGGTTCTTGAGGATGTTAAAATTATCTATAAATTTTAATTTTCTGTTGTATAATATTTTGACCAAAAAAAATTACGGAAGGAGCAGGCAGAGTGGGAAGTTGGGACATTTCCAAGTAGCACTTTGTTTTGTTCTATTGGAAGCTGCTGAAGAAAAAAATATATTGGCTAATGTCTTCAAACAGCAGTCATAAAAGTATTTACAAAAGAAAGACAGATCCCCTACAGCTTGTAGGTAGGCTAGAAAAGAAATTGTTTTTGTAGTAGACTCAATAATACGGCAAACAGTTTGTCTTTAATTAAAATTAAAAATTGGAGTTTTCAGACATGGAAATAACATTTTAAGGTAAGTGGATGCATTAAACCTGGCAAGACTTTTGGTGCTTCAATCCAATGGCAGTCCTGTAAAAAAAAATAATTACCCCGCGCTTGTTTACCAAGTCAGGAAAAAAGGTACAATCGTCAGCAAAACTATGGATGAAATTAATCGTGGAAAAAAGAATATTGTTAGTGTGAGAAAAAATAAGAGTTTGTTGGTGTAGGTAAAAGGTATTTAGCAAAGTGCTATGAGTTTTGAAAGGTTAAAACTTTAAAGAAAAGTAAGAAAACAATTTATTTTTGACAAAAATGTAGTTAAAAAGGCGTTAAAATTATAGGTTTTTTTAAATATAAACAATTTGAATAATTGTGGTATTTTTCATTATATATCTTCGTAATTAGGTGGATCCAGAAGAAAATTGAATACGCTTTATGTTGCATCTGTATATGTAAAAAAATAATTTTAATAATCCGTTTTTTTTTTTTGGTCGGGTTAAAGTAAAATATTTCAGTTTTTATCCCTTAAAAAAAATCATAACTTACACTATAAGTTTTATAATATGATAAAAGAAGTTTCTGGGCAAAAAAATAAATTTTTGGGCTTGTCCCATGTCTATAAAAAAAAACGTGGCTGATCTGACAGTACCCCGATATGTATTTTTCATTTACTTTATCCCTCCTATGACCTAATATCTTCAGACACCTGTAATATCTTTCTCGTGAAATCATTTTTTTTTCTAGACTGGACTAAAAGAGTCTCCATCTATAGTAACTAATATACGGTGATAAGAAAGAAAAAAATTAATGTGTAGAATCTGAAAATTTAATTAGAAATGAGATTTTGTCTCACAAAATAAAAACGATTTTTAATTAAAGTTGTAACTTTAGAATGTGCCGATCTTCAACCATTTTAATATTATATTAAAATCATAATCGATATTAATAGGTCTAATTAATTGTTTTACTCATTTTATTTGAAATTACGGTCTTTTTGATTTTTAGCTGCAGCAAATTGGACGACTTTCCCTATTTTTTTTGTATTTAGAAAAATTGAAAAGTTCCCCAATAATTTACATACTTGCTTACCCTTTTATAAATTTTATTACTTTTTTAAAAAATAAAATATAAAAACTCCTTCATAAATTACATGCTTCCTTTATGTTGTTGTATAACAATGGTTTTCACCCCAAACGTTTTATGACTTATTTATTTAAAATTTTGGTGGCAAGGGAGCAGTATTTTACACTAAATTATAAATATCTTTAGAAATTTTTACAAGCTGTAAGGGAACCAACAAAGCCAGAAGCGGGCTTTGAAAATTTCATTATCCTTTACTATACGTTTTTAAGTGGACAAAATAATATTTGGTTTATATTTTTTAAATTATTAAATTATTAAATTATTATGGACATATATATAAATACTTTAATTTAAAAGAAACATTTTACTGAGTTAGTATTTTAAAAATTAAAACACTAATAAATAGTGTCTTCTGTGATTTAGGAAGGGCCACACTCTTGATGTTAGTAAGACAAACATTGTAACTTTCGAGCACTTGTAAGCTAGTAATTATATTTAAAATTTTTGTGCTTTTAAATAAATAAAAAATTGTAAGCAAGTAATCATATTTATTTTTTTTTTTTTTTTATCTTTATAAAAGCCCACGAAGGCTTATATGGAGCCTAGTTTTTAGATGTTTAACTCATTTTATTTTCCTGCTTTCCGTAGTAAAAACCAAAAGACCACCAACAGCAAAGGTTAAGTAGCATTAATCCATTATGAGAACGCACTACCAGATTAAGTTGAAAAAAAACGGCCTAGTGATGATCGCGTTGTTAAATTTAGCAATGGAGTTAGCAATTGTTAAAAGTTAACAACGGTTTAGAATGTTTAACAAAATGTCAGATTTTGACAGGTTGCCTACTAAAATAATTGAATAACACTGACAATGACGTTTTGTTAAACATTCTAAACCGTTGTTAACTTTTAACAATTGCTAAGTCCATTGCTAAATTTAACAACGCGATTATCACTCGGCCGTTAGCAATGGACTTAGCAATTGTTAAAAGTTAACGGCGGTTTAGAATGTTTAACATACCGTCATTGTCAGTGTTATTCAATGATTTTAGTAGGCAACCTGTCAAAATCTGACATTTTGTTAAATATTCTAAACCGTTCTTAACTTTAACAATTGCTTAGTTAACAACGGTTTAGAATGTCTAACAAAATGTCAGATTTTGACAGGTTGCCTACTAAAATCATTGAATAACACTAACAATGACGTTTTGTTAAACATTTTAAACTGTTGTTAACTTTTAACAATTGCTAAATCCATTGCTAAATTCAACAACACGATCATTACTCGGCCATAAGTCTAGTTAATTAAAACGAAGATTGTTTTTTTACCATCTGGAAGATATAGGTAATGTCTTGTTGCGGGATTCGGCAGTGCATGCTTGATTGACATTATGAAAACAAACGCTGTCGGCATACGTGGTGTTCCCTTCTCTTGAGTGTGCGATCCCAAGAGCTAGTGAACGTTTTATTTCGAATTTTTTTAATTCAATTTTCATTTCTAAATAATTAGTTTTGCATTATTCAGTTCTTTATATAAATTAAGCCATCAGCTCCCGTATTTGCAGTAAAGTTGGATTTCTTTGTCGCGTTTCGAGTTTATTGGAAACATAGTTTTTTTTATTTTCTGCTGAAAGTAGTGAATAATAATTTTGACTTTGGCTTAGCAGGAGCCGTTCGTGCAACCGAGGGAATTAACCCTCGACTTTTGTTTGGTACTTTTAGATGTCGGAAATTCTATTTGTTTTGGTTATTTAGTTTTTTTTTTAGTTGTACATATATTTTTTTGTGTTTTGTTTTTGTTTTAACGAAGAGCTCTGGTATCCAACACTGGCTGGGTTTTTTATTTTTGTTTTGTTATTAAAAAAATTATAAATCTTTTCTTTGTTTAAAAAAATATAAGTTTAATACTTTATTGCTAATTAATAAAGTTAAGTCAAAATGACTGAGACTGATAGAAATAGGGAAGTTTGTATAAAATTAGCGGAATTAATGAAAGTAAAGTTTATTAAAATTCTAACCCAATCTTTCAATACTCACCAGCCCGGAGAAAGGACCCCCACAGGCACTCACGACTTACCTGCCTCGGCACTAGGGAGTCCCCTGGCAACTGCTGACGAGGTGAACAAATCACTGCCGGCTTCGGTTCTGAGGCATTCCTCAGCACGTGCCGATGCGGTAGTGAACAGCTGACCTGCTTCCGCTCTAGAGCATTCCCTAGCATCTGCCGATAAGGTAATCCGCGCATCACTGACTTCGGGTCTGAGGAATTCCCCAGCATCAGCCGATGCAGTGATACAAACACACGCTTCCCGACCTGCCTCGCGGGCGCGGAGCAGAACCCTTTACCGCCGTACGCAGCGACAAAAGCTTGCAAAGGTCAAGGGTTTCGCTGCTCTTCCCCCGCACGACAGTGCGGGAAACAAGCAGTACTTCACTGCAGAAGGGGCAAGGCAGGCACTCGCGGTGCTGAACAATGACAAAACAGCCAATTTAAATCGATCAAAGAGTACCTCAGCTGTTGGTACTAAGGAACCATATGCCAAAACTTCGTGTCAGACCCAGGTTGTAGCATATAAGCCGGAGCCAAATGCGGAGGAATCTTCATCCCCTTTCCAACAAGTGGCTACACGACCAAATCCATTGCCGGTTTTGGGAGTTATTAGGGGAGCGGAAATAATGATGAGTGACAGTTTAGCTGTTTTTTAGGTCTTAACGACTGATACCGTCGATGAAACGTCGCGGGATGAAAGCCAAAGGGTGCCTACAAGCCTCCCACATTCAGGGAGCCCCATGGCAATGGTGGTACCAACCCCATTTACCCAGGATAAGACCAACAAGGACGTGGGTGCCATATTTAGCACCTCACATAAGGCTATAAATATTACCCAAAAGGTGCAACTGAAAGCGCATGTGGTAGCATCACGTGAAGAGGAGTGGCACGAGGATTTTGCAGCAGGACCGCAGACGACCGGCATGCCCGAATACATGACCGACTTCGAATTACCAGCAGCTGTGGTCGCAAACGTCATAAAAAAACGCTAGAACAAAGGCGTAAGGAACGGGACGCGAGGGGGCGTGCGCTTTTCGTGGAAGTAGGGAGAGAGATTTGGACTCCGTACCAGATATTAAAGAACGGAACCGCCTCAGAGAACAAGCAAGGCGCGGCGAACTGTCAGGCCTACCAAGGTCCCTGAGAAGATTCACCGGGTCCTTACTGACCCCGCAAGTACTAGAGATGTCTGCCCGCGCGCATCTCAGTCTTAATATTGATTTTTAGTTAAAAAGAGCTTACTTAACACTTTGACCAAAATAGATATACTATTTATATGATTCAAGCCATTCAAGACTACACCCAGCTAAATTATGTCTTGATGGACGTGGTTTCGTATAAACAAAATTACCATGCACACTTTAAGTGGATTTTGGCGACCGGTGAAATTTAACCAAATTTTAATATGTTATTAGGGACCTCAGAAGAAGCAATTTTTATTATTGCACCAAAACTCTAAACTTACAGTGTAAGCCGCTAGAGCTAGGCATAATTTGTGTCTTGCTCATTTAAAAAATAATGGCTTGCTAAGTATTTACTGTATTTGAATAGTAAAGAATTCAAAAACCTTTTATATTTACTGTGTATATTAACTAATTAAACTTATAAAGTACTATAAGGTAAAATAAAAATGCAGGGTTAATAAAAACAATTCTTTAACACCATATGAAAAATAATAATAGGTGTCCTAAATAAGTAATCTGAATTATTACTGAGGGAAAATTACAAATTAAGCCAAAATACTGTACACAAGTAGGGATTTTAAATAATCTTTTAACTGCAGATTATACAGGGTACCACAAATACAATACAGAAAAATTAAATTATACCCATTTTTAAGTCTGCTTTACGTTTATAAGACGATTCGATTCGAAAATAAAAACAATTGATGTAAATGTAGATGAAAAAAAATTCTGCGCTTAACTTTCCCATATCTTAAATCAAATTGTTTTGGGACATATATAGTAAAACTAACTCCAGGATATATTAAAGATTCACCTTCTAGACAAAAAAATAATGATTTTAAATTTTAAGTTTAGCATTTAGAAGAAAATCTTATTAGAGCAAACGTATGTTCTCGGTTTACATGTTCTATTTATCGAATATAATGAAAATAATATAGACGATGCCATAACGGGAACATACTGTACATGCAAAATAGGGACATAGATGCGGAAGTTAGGAACATGTGCTTACGTATCTAGTGTCTCATAGTATATTGGTTAAGCCAGAATTTGAAAACAATGTACATTATCCGTCATTAGGTTCATTAATTGTTATTGCTGATGCAGCAAATAGAAATTGGCCTAGGTTAATAGGTGGACACAAAGGGATCCCGGGGAATGAAATGGCTGACAAACTCGCCAATTTCGGAGCTGAGGACAATGGACCTGAATATACCGTGGGAGTCTCTTACAACACGGATATGACAGAGATAGCAACATGGATAGAGAAACGGTTCGATGAGAACTGGAAAAAGACAAAAGCCAGACAATCAAAGGCTATTTATTATTGGGGAAGAACTATGGAAGGACCTACCCATGAACATAAAGGACTTCAATAGGGTGCAAATGAGAAACCTGACAGGCATACTGACAGGTCATTATAGAAACAGACACTATCTCAACAAGATAGGAAAAAGCGAGACAAGTACATGTAGATGGTGTGGAGAGGGAAGAGAGGACGCCATACATGTACTTAGAGATTGCCCTGCACTAGGGCACATCAGGGGGAAATTTCTGGGTACGGCATGGCTGGACCTAAATGACATATTATAAGATTCCTACCACTAACGGAACTCGCATTACTAGTGAGGAAGATGGGGCTCTAGTAAGCAAAACGACAGCGCCATATTAGTGTAAAAGGAATGCATACGTAAGGGACAGTACAGGGTGACGGAACCTGTGTATGCTTAAGGGTTGGTGTAGAGCATAATGGGCTTAGGCCAGGCCTCAGTGCTCAGGGCCCCAGCGGGGAATAGATAGATAGATAGATAGGTTAATAGGTCATTAATTAAAGTGATTTTTTTACTATACTTAAAAGATCGATCACTTTTGAAATAGGTATATGCTATTGTATCAATATTTAGTTAAGAGTGTAATATCAAACGTTTACACTTAAATGTAATGAAATTATTTACTTACCTAAAAAATCTTTTTAATTAATAATTTTTAATATTAAATATATTTAAAAGGTAAAAAATTACATAGGGCAAAAAAAAGGTTTGTATCCTATGTCTTCTTCTTCTTCTTCTTCTCTGGGAGCCGTCTTGATTCACTACCGAAGCCAGCGCAGGCTCTTGGGCTTTTTGTGCTTAATCTCCCATTATCTTTTATTCCAATCCTCCCATAAGTCTTGTTCCTTCTAGAAGTCTGTATCCCGAGACTAGTTGGTTGATATATTCCTGTGGGCTCATTTCCGGTCGCCCAAATAATGCCTGTCTTTTGTGATTCAATGCCTCACATTCGCACAGGATATGGTAGGTTGTTTCTTTCCCCTCGTCGCACATTTTGCAACTTGGGCCCCCATTGTATGAGCCTATCTTGTGTAAATGTCCTCCTAGGTTATCATGTCCTTTTAGTAACCCTACTGTTATGCGAAGTCTTTTTCTACTTTGTCCGAGTAGTTCTTCTTTCATACTTTTGGATGGGCCCCTTATAAAGCTTATTCCATGTCTAATTATGCTGAGGTTTCCCCAGTATTCCTCGAGTTTTTTTCGGATCCATTCCCTGGTTTGCCCTCGTGCTGTGGTTTTGGTCACTCTCTATGTAATCGAATATATATATAAGCGTAAAGCAGACTTGAAAATAGGTATAATTTAATTTTTCTGTATTTTATTTGCGATGCCCTGTATAATCTGTTATTAAAAAAATTATTTGAAATCCCAACTTATGTACAGTTATTTTGGCTAAATTTGTTATTTCCTAATAGTAATATTACATATTACTTATTTAGAATACCTATTACTATTTTTTATATGGCGTTAAACAATTGGTTTTCTAATTAGTCCCGTATTTGTATTTTACCTAGTAGCACTTTATAAGTTAAGTAAGTTAATATACACAGTAAATATGAAAAATTTCAGTAATATTTACTATTTAAATACAGTTAATACTTAGCCAACCATAATTTTTTCACTGGCAAGACACAAATTATACCCTGTAGGTTTAGAGTTTTGGTGCAAGGATAAAACTTGCTTTTTTAAAGGTCCTTAATAACATAATAAAATTTGGTTAAATTTCACCGGTCGTCAAAAACCCATTTAAAGTGTGCATGGTCATTTTTGTCATAGGATAGTAGAAGGCAAAATAATTACAAGAAAATATAAAATTTGCAAGACACACAAGATTTTATTTAATTAAACCAAATATAATACCAGCACACGCTATTAACACTTAAATTAAGACATTTTGTAGAAATACAAAATAATTTTTTTCATATCTTTTCGGCATGTTTTTGAATAATTATTTGGCACAAACTTTAAAATTTAGTAATACTGGAAATTTAACAGAGTTTATTTTTCCGATTCTCTTTAAATGCTGCCTACGCTTCTAATGAGAGTTATCCTGGCTAATGACCGAAGTATTAATTAGGGACAAAGTAATACTAACAAACTAGCGAGGACAAAAGTTTGATCGTTGATGTTAAAGTAGCTTAGCATATATTGTTTAGCTTTTTAACGATCTTGTACAAGGCAAATAAAAAAATTAAATGGATTAAAAAGTTATAGCCCCCCAACTTAGGTTAGAATATGAAAGGAATGTTTTCCAAAAATCTTACGTAAGTCGGTATCTAACAGAATATTGAGCATATTTCAAAACACGAGACAGTGTCATTAGCTGTGGGAACAAATAACATACAGGGTGTTCCAAGTGCTCCGATATTGGACCTAAGGCCTGTTAGAGGGTTGGCAATAATTTTTTTAATTAATTGCAACTACTAGAAAAACTAATTTAAATTAAAAATTTTATTTGCATTTGGTTATTTGTAGTTAGTGATACATGAAAAATACAATATACTGCTAATTAAGGGCAAATGCTTAAAATGTGTGCGCAATGAACCTTATTTCGAAGCAGTAAACTATTTTTTCTTGTCAGTAATACTTTTGCAATTCTTTTATTGCGTCTACTTTAGTACGGTAAACCTTGGTGCTTTTTAAACACGCGATAATGTGACAACTTTTTGCATCAACTAAATAAGGAAAAAAACTCTTAACACAATCAAAACTACATTAAAGGAATAAATGCGTATGAGAAACGTAATTCTTTACGCTTCAGCACTATAAGTAGTTGCTGACATACTCTGTTACCGGCTAAATTATAACTGAAACCCAGTAGGTGCAAATTAAGGTTTGAATGCTCTACGTATTACCGATTACAATTATTTCGATATGTAAATTGGGCGTATTAACAATTTTTAAACTTCAAATTTATCCCTTTAACAAAAAATTAATTTGTATCTGTTCACAAATTTATTAAAGCTTACTTTTAGAAAAAATATGTGAAAAAAGTTACAAACTTCACTCAGAGGCAAGAGTTAAGTTGACTGTCGTCTAATATCGAAATGCCTTACGGAGTCTATGACACAATTTAAAATATTTTTTATCACTATAAAGTTAGAAAAGTTAATATCAAATTCAGAAGTCATTTACCGTTTTGAGGACACCCAGTATTAATTATTGACTCACTATCTCATCAATAAGGTTAAATATTATCTTTACTCTTTGCTAATTTCCATTAAACTACCATTCACTTTTCCTTTTCATGCAACTGGGATAAATAACCGTAAACATTCGCTTCAGAAAATCGCACTACCGAAAAATGAAGTGGAGCGAAACCGTTTTGAATTTCTTTGGGCATCGCAACGTATAAGCCGTAGGACTTGAATGTGTATAAGGTCAAAACGAAGGTTTATTTAAACACCTAAAAAGACTAAAAAAGCTTTAATATATTTTGAAGTGAATAAAATTTTTATTGCATATAAAAAGTGTTAGAAATGTTTTGGATGTATCATAATTACGTTAAATAACAAAGAAAAATTGTCAATGTAAAGATAAAATAAAATAAATAAATGATATTAAATATGTCATTTTTTAATTATTTTTACATTTGATAAACGGATATTTTTAAAATGATTCTATTTAAAAACAATGTGTATACAAAGGTCGACTAACAAGATGTTCTTGTGCAAAACAATAAGTCTTAGAAATATTGCCCACTAATTTCGGGATACCCTGTATAAGCAAAAATAACAGACGAAATCATAAGTTCTTTTATCATCATTAGTTTAAAATAGATATTTGAGCAGGTATTAACAACAGCTATTTTACTAATCCCGCTGCGAGCGGAGATAATTTAAATAAAAATATATATTTATTTTTTTGTGAAACAAAATTCCAATGAAATTGTGCTGGAAAATGTTCTCTTTAATTCAAAGGAAACTAAGATCTATGCCTAATGATACCTTCACCTATTTTTCCGTTTTCAGTAATATTTACACGCCCAATATCCCGAGCAATGAACTGGAAGAGATATTGGACCGGTAAAATGGCCACCCACGTTTTTTATATTTAAATATGTATGATTTCTTTTAGTAGGTCGATTTACAAAAAAAGATTTCAAAACCCTTAAAAAATATGTAATAAGTATACTTTTAACATTTTAATATTAATTTCCTATTATAGTTAATTAATACCATATTTTACTTTTTTTATAGCCGATCTCTATGTACTAAATAATAATAATAAATTTTATCTAATTCTACACCAAAAATATTAATACCGATGAGCACATTATCAATAAATTTGGCAAGTCAATATTTCTTAAGATAACTTACTTTTTTTACAGCTAAACAAAGCAATTTTATATAAAATAAGTTGACACAAATTGACATATTTTAACTTTAGAAGTCCATTGTCACGTGTTTTTCGTACACCCTGTACAACTAATTACCCACAAAAATTAATTAAACTATTAATTTATATTATTTTTAAACTAATTAAACCATTATCGTAATTAAAGAGTTTTTTTGATTTCTATAAAAAAAACTATTAACGTTACAAAACAGTTTGTTGGAAATTAAAAGAGGTGGGTAAAGATCGACCTTTTTCCGCACATCATATTCGCGCAAAATCAAAGATTTAATTTAGGTTATTTTATTATATTTGTAATTAAAAAATTTTTCTAAATGAATTATAAACAAATGAAGTGCAATAATTAAACGGTCAAGTGCCAAAATTTGCAAACTTAATATTATTTTATTTTTTAAAAATTTATGATCCACTTAATACACCAAAACAATTTTTTAGGCATATTAATTGTTAAATGTAAAAATAAAAAAAATGTTATAGTTCACAAAGCGCATCATGAATTTTCACATGACAGAATGACAGAAATTCAATAAATATGGCAAGTTTGTGGGTTTTTTTGGTACTTCTTTTCTTGCCAATGCCGTAAAAAAATAATTTTATTTTGGTTATTACATTAACTTAATATATTTCTCTCTTAAATTACTCTTGGTAACTTACTAAATTTGTCAATATTAATATCTCCAAACAACTTTTAACACCCAATTTGAATTTAACGTACCAATGAGATAAAATTAATTTGGGCGAAATCTTCAAAATCTCATATCATAAAATATACTTATATGGTTTCTAGAGGCGTTGATAAAACAAGAATGGTAAGGTTTGGTCTTTAATTACATATATTTAAAACAACACTTATTTCATTTGCAGATAACTGACAGGAGATACCGACAATTTGATATTACGGTATGTTTTCTTTTGGATACTTGCCTTACTACTTTTTGGAAAATGGGACCTCTTCGGTCCGGGTCCGGGGTATAACGAACTGAGCCTGCTCAGCACTATTGACCCCTATGAACTTGCAGTTCACCTGCAACAAAAAAGAAAAAAAAACTCCAAAAAACCCAAAAATCAAAAATATTAATCTACGTTTCTACGAATATTAAAAAAAGAAAATAAAATAAAAAATTAAATAAATTTAAAGAAGTTTTGCTTTAAAAACTTAAGAAATTCTGATAGCGTTTTACTTTTTATGACGTTTTGTCAGTTCTTTATACCCCTGGAGCCGGACCGAAGAGGTCCCATTTTTCAAAAAGCAGTAAAGCTAGTATTCCAAAAAAAACATACTAAAACATGAATTTACCACAAAACTATAGAACATATATTTACAATTTCATATAACTTACTTTACACAAATACGTTTCCTATTTAAATAATTAATTAACCATAACCATAGACGTATTTGTCGTTGACTATTCATTGTATCTCCTCATTTTTAAAAATATTAAAATAAAGTTTTTTCAAAATAATATGGTTTATTTGGTTAATCCTGGCTACGCCAATGGCCGTAACCATAAAAAGTTAAAAGTATTTTTACTTCATATCAATCCATAAGATACCCAAGATATTCGTTCCCCGCATTTCAAAAATATGTGCGTATGTTCTTAAATATACAAAAAATATGTTTCTGGCATTGACAAATACGAAGTCAAAGTAAAAATCGTTGGAAGCATAACTAATTTAACAAAAAACGAGCAAAGATTTATGTGAAAGAAAAATCCTTTATTTGCGACTACTTGTTTCGGTTAATAAAATATATAGCGAAGGTGCAAGGTTGAAACCAAATATATTTTTAATTTAAGAAAATTACTAATTTTACTGAATAACTTATTTGAATTTCACTTATATTCACAAAGTGCAACCAGTGCAGCCAGATTGTGGGAAAAAAGTACTCCCTCCAGTCTCTTCTGATCGGGACACCGAAAGGAACCGAACTATGTTAAGGTCCCCCAGATTAAGGAGAAGGTTTCTCCTACCACGGACGTACGCAAGCGTTGTGTGCGTTACCCCTCCGCGTCGCGTGGTAGGAGAAAACTTATCTCTTATCTGGGGGGAGACTTCGGCATTGCACAGCTTCTTTTGGTGTCCCCATCACAATGTGTGCGTCGCTAGCGTGTTGCGTGGAGGGAGTACTTTTTTCCCACGATCTGGCTGCACTGCGTGTAACCAATATTTTATTAACACTGTAGCTTTTTTATTAAATCAATAATTATCAATGGCAGTTTTTCACGCACCATAAATCCTCCATGTTGATATACTCATTGTCAGTAATTCTGCAACAAATACTATTTTTTCATAAACCGTCATTCTTTTGTCTTTATTCGTCTGTTGCTTTATAATAATAAAGTCTTTCATTTTTTTATTAGTTTGGCCATTCAATGCTGTAAATTATTGTTTTGTTGACATTTGCTTTATACATGTGTCAACTCCAGGGTCTTCTATTTTAGAGAGCAATATTTTTGTTACAAACTCTTTGCTTGGGCCATATTTTAGGCAACAAATGTTAAGATGTTTAAACATAAACATAAACTGAAACTAGTTTTTTTAATCTTTCGTTGTAATTTTTTTTTGTCCGAAGCTAGTATTCATAAATTTCTGTATCTCTTTATAGCATATTTCTATTTTTATAATAAAATTGTAGTTTCTTAGGTAAGTTTAAGATATATTTTTTTAATTTTTTATATCTTTACCTCGTTACGCAAAAACTAATAATCAGTCTTTTTTGCTTTTTTCAATATATGACATTTGTTACCATTGGCAGTAGCTTTAATTTAGCGGAGATAGGTAAAGCATGGAAAATTGCCATCAAAAGAAGTTGGTTTCATAACGGATGCTAAAGAACTACTCCCTTTAGCCCCAACCCCACTTTAAAGACTCCTGCGCTGCCTTTTTAATTTAAACTTGTATTAATTTACACCATAACTACTACTGTTTGTTCAATTTCTTGTTTTCTTTGTATCCCGTTTAAAATTATCTTTAGTGTTTTAATTAAATTTTCCGGCTAATTGTTTGTTTCTTGGCATGTGATGTTCTGATCATTCTGGATTTGTTTTGATCTTTGTTATGGCTATCTGACTGACCTTTCTTTCTTTTGTTTTTGTATTATTTGCTTCAATTTATCATTTCATGATTGTTGTGTGCTGTCTTATCTCAACAAGTTTTCAAAGATTTTCAAAATTACTTTTGGGTTCTCAGAATTCTTTAATATTCGGAATTCTTTTAATTCGGTAATAAAATATGCCTAATTAGTTTTTTTTTAATACAGAACCAGGTTACTAAAAAGTTTGTCATGAGATAATTATGTCAAAAGTTTCTTAATGAATAAGTTTAACTTTAATTTCCTGTTATTTGTAGTAAGAACCTGTATTTTCTAGACAATATTACAGTATATGCTAAACTCTTTTTACCTTTATCTTTATGACAGCCCACGGAGGCTTATATGGATCCTAAGTACTAGGTACCGGGGATACCGGGGTTTTAGATGTTTAACTCACTTTATACTTTAGTTTTTTTTAACGCTGTCCAAGCACCAAAATATTCAAATATTGCATGGTAGGGCACCCTATAGAAAACGTGTCAGTGCCACTATGGACTTTATACAAATAAATATTACTTATAGGTAAATAAATAAATAAACTGAACAGATAATTTGAAACCCCTTGCAATGGTTGTTAAAACTAAAGAACATCAAGATAGAGTTTAAAAAAAAACACTTATATTTTATTATAATAATTATTTATAACATTCTCACAAATATTGGACTACTTCCATATGTAACACACGTAAGACAGTTAAAATATTCTCCGATAGTCAAGCAGCTGTTAAGGCTCTTGAATCCAGCCGGTGCAATTCGAAAACCGTTTGGAACTGCAAGGATGCGCTGACCAAACTGGGTCAAAACAATAAGGTTACACTACTGTGAATACCTGGACACACCGGCCTAGAGGGTAATGAATCCGCAGACCTCTTAGCCAAAAGGGGGGCGGAAACAAAATTCACAGAGCCGGAACCGGTCATCGGTATATCTTATGTAATGGCCAAGCAGTTCATATCAGCTTGGACACAAAGAGAAAATCTTCGGTACTTCGGCCTTCATAAGCCCACCGAACCAACAATGTACCGTCAAACTACTGGAGCAATCAAGGGTACACCTTAAAACTCTAGTGGGACTGTACACGGGACACTGCAGATTGAAATACCAAATGCACAATATCGGCCTAGCGGAAGACGCCGAGTGCCGCATGTGCATGGAGGGGGATGAATCGGCAGAACACATACAGTGGCACGACTATGATTCGCAATCCTTGGCAATGAAACCTTGTTGCCGAGGAAGGTGAAAGATCTCTCTCCCAACAGGATCATCAGATTTATTAGAAGTCTGGTGGGAGAAATATAAAAGGGTGTGAGCCACAATAGACCGATCGGTCGCGGTGGAAGGGTGTTATACCCACTCACTTTAAACCTACCTACCTACCTACCAGTTAAAATATTTTTTAAATGTGAAACCTTAATTTTACCACAACTCTTATGCAATATATTTTTAAATGTTATTTTATTGTTAGTAAAAATTCCTTGCATAATAAACCATCAGAGTAAATGGGGTCGTTTCAACCAGATAATATATTTTGTTTTATATTTTTTTTTATCTAAATGAGTTTAAAATGGTTAAAGATTACAAACATACATTATATCCATTTTAGATGTATAGATATGATGGTTGAATAATGAAAAAATAAAAACATCTAGGCTTCTGCTTACTGCACAATAACTATAAAATCTATACATTTGGAAAAAACTAGGTCAGTTAGAACGTAGCAGAGTACACCAGGGATATAATATTTGTTTTCTAACTCTTATATCGTCTTTGTACTCTAGATGTGTGACAAAACTAAGGAAACTGTAAAACAGAGCGTAAACATACAACAGAGCTCATAATATCCTGTTTGATTAAAGTTTAACAGATTAATATGTATGCTTAACTGCATTAGAATTAAGGCAAATAGCTAATTTTACCGAAAAAGTAAAATACAAAGAAATGTCGTCCTGTCGACTATTTAAGTTCTATTTGTTTCGGGTATTTTTCCTAATGTTAGGTAAATTTAAGTGGTCTTGTTCGTTAAGTCATAAGACTAGCCAAAATTTAGTATTATGTTATTATGTTTTTGTATTTATATCAAATTTAAGAAACCCCATGTTTTGTTCTGGCAGATCTACATGTAAAAAAAAGGTATGCAGCGAATCTTAAATGTGACTGTTAACTGTACCAGTTGGTCACTATTTCTTTAAATGTAATATTTTATTAAATTCATAATAATTCAATTCTAGAGCTAGGACGGATCGTTTAAAAAAGGAATCGATTCCCGAATCTGGATCCTTGTAAAGGAATCAAATCCCCAATACGAATCACGATTGCCTTTTTTTATGGGTGTCTTTTTAATGAAAAAAGGACTCGAATCCAGGGAATCGATTCCCATTTATCGGATCAAGAATCCGGATTATCTTTAGTTTTTATACATACAAATGATACTACATACTCCAGATGATTAATCAAACGTCAAAGATTTAAGCACAGAGCCCGACCAGCGATATGTAATTAAAGTTTTATTTTGAAGTGCTGTAACTCTTAGCCAAATTATTTTTTGGTAAATATCTCTTAAATTTGAATATGTAATTTCGGAGACCAACATGAATCCACTCCACTCTATGAAACATTTTTTTGAATTGTATTTTAAAACTTGCGATGCTAGATTTTTATAAGGTTTTTATATGTGATTCTTGAGATAACCTCAAGCGATTTTTAAATGGGACATCTTATGGTAATTTTACAGAAAGTTTTACCAGTACCGTTTAATAATTTCTCTGCTTACAGAATATAAAAATGTATTAAAATTTTAAATTCATTTTTAAATGACACCCTGAATAGAAATAATTAAATGACCGCTTTAAAGATCCCCGAAGGTTATCATAAGGATAACAAAAATTATGAAGATCGAGCAATCAGAACTTTTAACAAAAATGCAAGTAAAATATATTTGGATGGTTTTTGGATACCACACTTTATGGTTACGAAAAAAAATGTTTTATTTAAATGTTGTTTCTCTGGACGTGAAAACAATATGTTTTTGTTAAAAATCACATGTTAGGTATGTTTGCTTATTTCAAGATCTTAATAGGCAGATGTTTTAAAATTCTTTATCTTAATTTCCGAAAATCAATGTGATGCTGATTAAGAACCTTAGGTAAAAATTTGGAAATATTAAATGAAAAATTTAAAATGGCGGATTTTGGCATTTATAAACCAATTTGCCTCAGATTTTTAGGAAGGCTGAGTCAAAATTTGAAAATTAAGAATCTTGGGTGAAAATTTGAAAATATAAAATGGCGTATTCAAAATGGCAGATTTTGGCATTTGTCTCTAATTAGAAATATACAAAATCGATTCCTTTTTGGAATCGGATCCTTTCGAAAAGGAATCGATTCCGTATCATTTTAAAATTATATAACGAATTCTGATCACGGATTCCATTTTTAAAAAGTAATCGATTCCAGCCTTCGAATCCTTAAAAAGGAATCGATTCATGGATTTGATTTCAAAAGGATTCGATTCCTAGTCAGCTCTGTATAAATTTGTGCAAATTTGGCATGAGTGTTTTTAGCATCTACTGCCCCATAGTATTTTATTGTAGGTTAAAAACTTTTTTAAATTAATAAAGTAAAAAATAAATATTTTATTCACATGTTTTTTATAAATATACTTATATACGCTTAATACCATTAAAATTAAAGTATAATTTAATTTTATTATAATCTTCATTTCTGACAAGTATGACAGACTGAGAGATTGACAAACTGAGATAGAAGAACTTAGAAACTGACCAACAGACCGAGAGTATAATAAACTGATAAATTGACAGAACGACAGACATATACAGGATCCTGCAATAGTGTGTCATAGCTCATATACCAATAAAGTTAGGAATTTTATTCTAACGCAGACCTGTACTGTACTGGGTGTTCCATATTCGACACTTTTATAAGGAATCTCCGTAATTGCTACTGCTATCAAAAAAGTATAAGGGCGTCATGTGCTATAATTGAGTCAAACCTAAAATGGTAAAATCAAAATTTAAAAATTTTCGCTCGGTTAAGAGATACGAGGGAAAATTTTAAAATGTCAACTTTAGAATGACCCTATATTTTTTCAGTTAACAGAAATACAGGAATATGTTTTAGACAGAAGTTTTTTTTATAATAATTGTTGAATAATCTGCCGTTTTTAGAATAAGAATATGGGGTTAGGTAAAAAAGTTATCGAACCTAACTTCATTTTTTTTAACGGAACACCCTGTTTATTTTAATCTAGAATTATAGCAAATTAAATTATTTCTTTAAAACCATAACACACCATAGATAATATTGGTTTATGGATATACGATTTATTTAAACTTTATAACTTTAAACCATCGTAGGCTATGAAACACAAGATTATATCCTAGAAACAAAACTATGTTGACATTTTAATTGTTATTTACATTTATCGTAAATTTTATTTTTACATGCTTATCTGTAAAAATGACTTATCAATATTTTGAAAAATTTGATATGATCAGGTTAAATTGAAAGTGGAAAAAATGAGGAAATGGCTCAAAGTACATATATTGTTCATTATCGGGAAACGCGGTAATCATTTAGGGACATATTCCGACGACTGGAACATACTTTAAAAACATACGGCTCTTTTACAAAGCCGAGATAAAAAAACTATAATAAAGAGAACAAGGAAAATAAAGAAATATGCATGTTACGATTTGTTGAGACCTTTAATCAGGTAAAAATTGTAGATCCTATGATGGCTGTGAATAGTAGTAGCTTAACTTCTATTGAAATGTTGTGGAATTTGTTGAAAATGACTATGTGAGTTAAAACTGCAGTAACAATAATTGTGAATACATTTTAGTGGTAAAAAACATAGTAGTTTTATTTATCAGTGTTATTCATAATAATCAACGCATTTGCCACTAATAAAAGACATTTGGAACATCTTCTAGGATAAATAATTTACTGTTAAAATTATTTGTTAAATAAACATTGTTATTTTTCCATGGCTGTCTACATTTCTTTTAATGCTTAACTAATAAAATGGGCATATTCGTAGTTTTTAATAAATATCTTGATAATGGTTTGGAAATTAATACACTTTTAATAAATTAATTATATTGAACTTGAATTCTGCACAGGGATTTATTTTTGGAATAAAATTTTGGACACCCTGTATTAAATAAGAAAAAACTATTTATTGTTAAAGTTTCGTTAGACCTCAGGTATTAAAGTTCACACAATAAAGCTGGAACAAAACAGATCTAAGACCGCTTTTTTAATTTTTTTTCAGGCGTGCAAAACGTTATTGTTTTTAATTTATTACTCGTAAACTACTATAGCAAATTTAACAAAATTTTGAAATTTTTTATGGACAACCATGTACAGTATAGACCTGCCTTTAATCGAAATTCCTAACCTAATTTTTATAGGGGCTCTGGATGTCTGACGCACTATTGCAGGACCCTATGTAGTACGTTAATGACGTATTTATCGGATGGCTTCTTGGAAGGGAGACTCTCTTTGGCTTTCTAGATCATTTAAACTTTGTGCACCAAAAGATTCAATTTAAAGTGAAAGTAAGTAGAAAGCTGTAATCTGAAAATAAAATATTCCAAAGAATCAAGAGTTCACAGAAAAACAAGCCAAGAGCACACTCTTCTATATGAAAAGCACTGTAGTTATAGGGGTATATACCTCCCCGCCGACCGATAAGCACAAGAAGCGAGAGAGAAAAATGGTAGACTTATTCTTGTTTCACTCTCACATACACTCTTTGTACGGCCGAGCGACAAAGCGGTAACAATTGCATATACGGTTTTCTGCTATTTTTGGATTTTATGAATTTTTTTTTAATAAAATTACATTTAAGTATCCTTTGGGATAGCAAATATACTACCGGAGAAGAGAAATTGTGTTTAATTTTTTTTTTTTTAACCAAATAAACTTACTGGATCTTGGAGTGAATTTGAGTGCTGGGCGGGGTAAAAACGTATAAATTGATAATTATTTAGTTAAACATAACACACAGAAACAGAAATCTATTGACAAAATACGCAGAAAATCGGGAAAAACAACTTTTAATTTAAATTTAAAAAATATAGGTTAGAAATAAATCTAATATCTGATAACACATTCTTTCTACATTGTCAAATTCAAAATAAGTATCAACAGTGTTGCCGGACTTAATAATTTTCGGCCATCAAATTTTGATATTCTGGTTCTGTCTAAAATATAATTGGGATAAATAAAAAGCTGCTTTGCTTACCAAAACTAACCATGACCGACTAGGGGCTCTTGAATTTGTCTAAACAGTTGGTCATGGTTAATTTTGGTTAGTTAAAGCGGCTTTTTATTTTTCCCAATTATATTTGACGTGAAAATGCCGGAACGTATTCGAAAAGACCCTGATTTGGCAACACTGCACGCTGACGTTCCTTGTCATAATGGGGAGTTTTCGCATTATATGGAGAAAATCAATGGTAATTTTAAATTTTCAAATTAAAATAAAAAATATTAAAACACATAATTTCTCTTCTCCGGTAGTATATTTGCAATCCCTAAGGACACTGGAATATGACTATATAAAAATTTTACCATATAATCCAAAAATAGAAGAAAACCGTATATGCAATAATTACCGACAAAGCTGCCTCTATGTAGGTAAATCCTACATAGAGGCTACTAAAAGCCAAAGAGCTTTTAGTAAAAAAAAATAGTGATTTTAATATTTAAAGTTGGCCTATAACATTTATTAATGGCAACTTTGACAAAGAAAAAGTCATAAGCTGTCAGTGTGTCAAATATCAATGATTGCTGCAATGGCGTGTGATAATGTTATGTTTTAATATTAAATTATTAATTCATTTAGCAAATATTATACTATTTATCTTCGGTTGTCTGCTTATAACCGCAGGAATTTTTTGTTCACACTTACCTGGTCCAACAATAGCTGGTAGTGAATCTTCTATCGTTATAGGGGTATTTACATGTTTTCTAGCACTTATGGGAGGACTTGCAGTTAAGTTGTATCAATTTCCTCTTATGATTATAACTCTTATATTATTAATGTGTATTTATGGCACTCAAATGGTTATCGCTTTACAAACGCTAATATCAAACAATGAACCGATAATAAGAAGTTATTTAAAAAACATGTATATTGTAAGAACAAAAACTGGACCCGATAATCGCATCAGACAAGTACAAGATTATTTTGAATGTTGTGGATATAATGGACCTGACAGTAAGTATTATGTACGTATTACATTTTCGGCCGAGTGATGATCGCGTTGTTAAATTTAGCAATGGACTTAGCAGTTTAGAATGTTTAACAAAACGTCATTGTCATTGTTATTCAATGATTTTAGTAGGCAACCTGTAAAATCTGACATTTTGTTAAACATTCTAAACCGTTGTTAACTTTTAACAATTTGCTAAGTTGACAACGGTTTAGAATGTTTAACAAAATGTCAGATTTTGACAGGTTGCCTACTAAAATCATTGAATAACAATGACAATGACGTTTTGTTAAACATTCTAAACTGCTAAGTCCATTGCTAAATTTAACAACGCGATCATCACTCGGCCGTTTGTCTACTTAGTTAAAGTGTAAAAACAATTGGTTAATAATTGGTAATTGTCAAAAAAAGCCACTTTCGAGCCACTCTTAATAACTGTTAAATTATTTTTAGTCTTAAATAATTTTTTAGCTGGTTTATTTTATCCTTACAAATATGTGTTTTAACCACTGTATGGTAAATCTCAAAACAATATTTTTCTAATAACGTTGCTTTATGCAATATTTAAAATTTTGTATTTTCATAATATACAAAAAGTAGTAAAATAAGAATTGGAGTTATTACGTGTATCTTTTCACAAATAAAAATATTTTAAACATAAAACCCAACATGGATTTTAGAATCAAACTTATCTAAAATAAATCGGAAAAAGAACATGACAAATACGAAACTAAACAGAAATTTTAATATTTAATTTAAATATTATTATTTTTAAAATACATCTTATTACTATTATAAGTTAAAAAATATTATCGTTACACGTGCACGGTTTATAATAATCCCATATTAAATATGAAAACTAAGAAAATTTTAAAATGTTTTAAATATTGTATTGATTTAGTATTGTATAAGTAATCTAAAAAGCTTGAGTTTAAGAAAAAACAAAATAATTGAAGAAATGATTAAAATTCCTAAATCTGTACCTCCTTGACATAGATGTTGAGCCATTTTTGGGGCCTAAATTGATTTTCTTGTTATCAATGACGCCTATTACTTTTATTTATTTATTATATTTTAGGTGACGACGTCTTGCTTAAGGATGAGGCATATATTTCAAAAGGTAAATAAATTAGAATTATCTTTGGTAAAAATATTTGGCAAATGCATCCTTTGAGAAATTTAATTATCCATGCCAGCTTAAAACAGTTATGATAAAATATTGTCTGCACTAGTTTTTGCTAAATTTTTGCCAAAGATGAAAAAAACATTGACCGGTATTTTCTATTTTTTTTTAAATTTAAATACGCAGATAACAATTGGTGTTGTGTCTTTCTTTTAATTCACAGGTTCCCAAACTTTTATGTCTCTCGAACTCCTTGCCATGTTTTTTGCTTTTAAATAAATCTTCTGATTATCTAATAATATATTTTTGTAAATTCAATTACTTCTAATGTGTTGTTGACAATGGATATAATGCTACTTTCTTTCACAGAAATTTCTGCACCCCCTGCAACTCGTATTCGACCCCTGGGAGTCAATCTAGACCGCAGTCATTCGGAAACAACCTAACAAACTGATTTATCTATATTCTAAAAAAAAGTAAAATATGTAGTTTAGGTACCGCAATTAATAAATTTTGATTGCTTTAATATAATATTAATTAAACATAATAAGTTTAGTGATTAATTATAATCTTTTAGAATTAATTTGTTAATTTCTCTTTCCGCTAAAGTTTTTTTTTGGCTTGTCTTTTTACTAATGTACGAAGCTTTATATATTTACATGCATACATTACAAGCATATATATTTTTATATGCATGGTTTTATTTTTAAGGCCCCACAGACCTCGTCCTTTTAAGCAGTTTTAATCGTGGCAATCAAAAGCGTCGATTAACATTGCCAGTTTGTGGGCGAAAACCAAACATAACACCGTCGTGTCGGTGAAAATTGCTGGCCGTGCTTGAAATCTTAAGGGCCCCACAGACTATCGTTCTTTTTATCCTTCCTAATCGCCAATTAATACTGCTCAGTCGGACGACTAAAACTTTTATTTCCCGACACTTAATTTAATTTCAAACCGTCTTAATCGCAGAAAGCACTTAATTTAATTTTAAACCGTCTTAATCGCCGAAAGCTGCAGTCGTACACCAAAAAACATAAATGAAGCGTTTTTATTTGTTACAAGAATCACGATTAAAGACGTTCTGCACCCCACACTTCGTTCTTAAATAAAGACGGACGAATCGACGCGACTATTAAGATTTCAAGCGCTGCCAGAAATTTTTACCGACGGTGTTATGTTCGGTTTTCGCCCACAAACTGGCAATATTAATCGACGCTTTTGATCGCCACGATTAAAACTGCTTAAAAAAACGAGGTCTGTGGGGCCATTAGTCGTGGGTTAGCTGTCTTCATTTAAAAACGAATTGTTTGGTGCAGAACGCTATTAATCGTCATTCTTGTAACAAATAAACCACCTTCATTTACGTTTTTTTGGTGACCGACTGCACCTTTCGGCGATTAAGACGGTTTAAAATTTAATTAAGTGTAGGGAAATAAAAGTTTTAATTGTCCGACTCAGCAGTCTTAATCGGCGATTAAGAAGCTTAAAAAGAACGACAGTCTGTAGGGCCCATTACATGCATAAATTGTGTCCAAATTCAATATCAAAGTCTTTTTAAAATAAATATAAAATAAAAAATAAACCAAGGCATTATTAAATAAAATGCACACTTGTCCCATTTGACAGCTGGATATAATACGTGTCGAGAAACTAGTTCTTTAAAAATATTAATTCATGTATAATATATTAGAGTGTGTATAATTTATTAGAGTGTCCACAGAACGTTTGGATTCCTTTTAATTCCTACCTATAAACACAAAAAAAAATACTCGGCTCCTAAAAACATACTTATATATTTTTTATTTTAGTTTACTTTAGTAAATAAACCAAATATTTTATCCTACACAAAACCCTTGGGCATATTTAAAATAAATACCAACTAAAAAACTTTTTTTTAAAAATTACCATCTTTGTTTCTTTATTATTCTACTTGACTGTACTACTATATGTTTATACGAAATTACACTTTTTGATTATTCAAAACCACAATCTTCAACATTTTTTTAATGTGTCTATATTGGTTTCAATATAATATAAAGAATAATGTCAAAAAATAGTCCGATCATTTTTTTTTAGGAAACGAAAAACCAGAGTTACAAAATGTAACACTATTAATTCCAGAATGCTGTAAACCAACTGTATTAGTCTGCAGTAGATTGGATGCCTACACCAATAGTTGCCTTGACAAACTTCTAGAAGCAGATTCAGATTGGTCAAAAACAATAGGAATATTTTTGATTTTATCAAGTTTTGTTCTGTTACTTGTAGTTGTTCTAGGTATTCAAAATATGAGAACAAATTGGTAGTCTTATTGCAAAACCAATTATTCTTTAGAATATTTTAAAAGCAAAGATACAAGGTAAAAAAGGTTTTTTTAAAGCATAATTACTAAGTTTTGTATTTTTTAAAACCATAATTTACCAAGTTTATTAAGTAACTTTTGCATTCTAGCCATAAATTTTTGTAAAAAAACATATGTTTAGTCAAATATGTCGAATCAATTTTCTTATGAATAAATAATAGATACACATTTTAACAATTATATTTAAGACCCATTCACTTCTATAACATTATCAATCCATTATAAATGAATTAATAATATTTATTTAATGTAAAACAGTCCTAATTTAAAAAAGAAATGGCAATAAATATCTTTATTTTTATGATAAAAATTAAACATATGTTTTTAAAAGAATGGGAAAATCTTAATGATATGTCGGTGTGGGATAATAACATTTTAATTTTATGGCATTAGTCAGGCATAATAAATACTATATATTATAAACCAAATCCCAAAAGAAAGATAAAAAGTTCATAAATCATAATTTAAAAGAACATGAATATTAGAAAAGCAAAATGTTGGAATAACAAAAAAAAGTTATATTTTTCCATCAATCTTCATTTTAATTTTAAGTGAGACAGTTTGAGCCTCCGGAAAGAAATAAAATTAAAGTTAGTCATGAATGAGATTTTTGAATAGCTTAAGAAAAGAAATAATTAAAAATCGCAAATAACACAATTCGTACAGCGAGCTTACAGCCCAAAGATACAAAAAGCATTTCTGCTTTATTAGATTTCATTTTTAAATTAATATTTGAAAAATAAATTGTTTTTGTATAAACCTACTTACTCTACAAAAAAACACTTTTATATTTTTCGTAAATTGTTTAAACTCCAATTTGTTTCTGGCAAAAGCCGACTTTTTTAATTACTTTTTGGTTTAAAAAAATAATGTTAAAAATTATTGGTAAAAAAATTAAAATATCTCATAACAAAAGGTGAAAGGATAAAAATAATATTCATATTAAGTAACACCAGCTAGTCGTGACAAAAGCTAAATAATATATACCCACAGACCAAAAAAGAAATTAATATACTTTATTGCTCTATGTCTAAAGTTTTTACAAAGTGGTATATTTATTCCTTAAACCATTTTTCTTTAGTAAAGCAAACTTTAAAAAGTTATGTTAAAATTTAAAAAAACTTAAAAACATCGCAAAAATGTATTAATAATAAATTAAAATAATAAAATAACCATGGTTTTATTTTTTTACCAGTTTAAATAAATACACAAATTTTGATATAAACTTTGCATTAGATGTAAGGTCACTTTTTATTTAAACAGGTTGTAGTTATACTTTGCATTTCTAAAAATATAACTTATTTTAATATTTTAATTTAGCTATTAGGAATTATAACCAAATGTACAAAGATGACAATATTCGTAAAACCTTGTTTTATAAAATTGTTACAAATTAGCACCATTATATTCCTTAAAATTAAAAGTTTAAATTATAATATTATTTTCTTATAAAGGAGTAAATGTACCTCTTTAGTAGAAATGCACATAAAAGATAAATTTATTTTATTTTTAATATACTGCTGCATAAAATATACTTGGACGCCAATTTTTACCAAAACTTATACAAACTATACAGTTGAATATCGTAGTAAATATGGCGTCGTCGGCCATTTTTGGCACTTTTACTACATTTTAAATTCTAGAATAAACTTTGAAAATATTTTACTCAAATTTTATGTCTGAATTTAGGTATTTTAATAATATTATAATGTTATGATTGGTGTTCTTAACCATTAAAATACTTTTAAATTAAAATAATACTGCAACAACATAATATATGGCGGATATTATATCAGAATTAGTTATAAAACTTGAAACGTAATCAGATGTTAAAATACAGGAAACGTATTATACAGTGTGTAACCCAAACCATGTAATTTAAACGTTTTTTTGAAGGTGTTGGACAATGTTATGGTTTAAAATAACACCTAAAGGTGGTTTCCTTTGTTTGTTAATTGGTACACCACACAACGTTTTGGATGGTACGTATCCCCAACCGTTTTTAAGTGACAACTGGTAAACATAATATATATCAAACAGTCTCAACGGGATTATTAAACTAAAACCAAAGTCACTTTCAGTTTTACATTTCCAATTTAATGGAAATGTAAACATTTTTTTTTATTTCCATTAGGTGTGTGTTCAAATTTTACATATAATATGTTTTTTTAAAATCCAAAAATTGCCATTTGTTATGAATCTTAATGATATCCATAATTTGCCCCAACTTTTGCACCTTTTACTATGATAATGACATTACCATTTAACTAAGGAATTTAAAAAAATAGAATTATAGTAATTTAAAAGTGGTGTCACTATAATCGGAATATTATCCGCATCGGTCAGATGTTTTTGTAACTTTTCAGCTCTATATATGTTTGTTTAGCTGTTTTTCTTTTTTTAATATTAGTTACCGATTTGCTTAAAGTTTAAACAAGTCATAATATATTTTTATGATTGAATAAAGAAATACCTAAAAAGTAAAAACCATCTAGCAGAGACTGCTACCGGCTTGTCATAGTACTAAAAATTGTGAGAAGATAATTAAAGAGAATGACTGTCGTGTTCCTTTGTATATAAAACCTAAATATTATCTAAATTAAGTTTCTTAATGAAAGTATGTTTTGTTTTTTTAACAATATTTTACTTACTTTTTTGTTTTTGCTTTTGACACTCTTAATTTTCAAATGGGTTTTTGAATTTTTTATAAATTAGTAGTCAATTTTTTTAAAGTTCAAACAAGTCAAAAAGTGTTATTACTTAATCAGGAACGCCTAAAGAACTAAAAACCATCTAGTGGAGACTGCTACCGGCTTGTTATAGTACTCGAAGTTATGAAAAGATAATTTAAGAAAATGACTGTCATATTCCTGTGTATATAAGACATGAATATTGTCTAAATTAAGCTACTTACTGAAAATAAGTTTTAATCTTTTTTAACATTTTGGTTACCTATTTTTGCCCTATTTAAAATCCGTAACGGTATCTTGTGTTACCAATAATAAAACAGTACAGCTCGTATGAAGTAGATTTATTACTTATTTCGTCTAACGCCCACTTTGAAAATCAGTTATTTTGTACTGCCCCCATTTTTTTTCACTTTAAAAATCGCAATAAGATATTAGTCTCGCCTGAAGTTTAATTAAACCTATATTCTAAACGAGACTTACCAGACAGAGCAGTAATAATGCAACTTTACAATATTAGGAGTAATTCAAAATAAATAATAATCAACATTGAGCAATAATAGTACAGAGGGAGAGCGAGCGAGAGCGATGCGTGCGAGCGGCGAAACATCACGTCAGTCGCTGGTCGGTCGAGAGCCGCGGCTGTGTATTTGGGATTTGTCCCTTCCTGCACCTGCACTCCGCAAACACAGACCGCACGAACGTTGACGGACTATTAATAATGCAGGATTGCACAAATGAATGTGTGAATTATAATTGAACCTTTTAATTCAATATATTTGTTCTTTATTTTTACTGATTTAGGTTCATTAAAAAATCCCGCGTTAGGCAAGTGCTTAGCTTGGCCACAACAATAATTATATATATTTTTATACACTTGTCTTCGAAGGTGGAGACCTCACCTGAGACACTTAAAGACACGAATATTTTTCAGTGTTTGATACCTATTACTAAATATCTTAAGATATAAATAGCGCTGTGAACGCATTAAAAATATTAAATATTTTATATTCTTTTAGTTTAGATTTATACAATAAAATAGAATATAAATATGAACTAATAAATGGATGTTGTGAAGTAGAAGGATTTTAATTTCAGTGAATTTTAAAATAGGAAATAGCTGAAGTTACAAATCACCCATCGCCCCCTTAAACCACATCAGCGCCCCCCATTTTTTCTGGACCCCTTACCGCCCCCCTCTAAGCCTCCAGCGCCCAGAAGGGGGCGTTATCGCCCACTTTGAGAAAGACTGATTTATTATAACGAGATAGCAAAGAACGTATTAAGGAGCTGTATGGTATAATTCACACTTGTTGTAGCAATGTATGAACTATTTACTTAAAAATGTATTTAGCTATTAAAGTGTCAAAAAAAATTCTTAAACCTAAATATTTAAAAGTATTACCTAATTTAAGTACAAAACATTTAAGACAGGGTTTTTTGTAAAATCGACCTTAGCATTGAAATTTTTAAAATAAATATAATGACTGTAACTAAATAAAAGTAACGTTTCTTTAAATTTTTGTTACACTCTATATAAATGGCAAAATCGTTGTTAACCAGATGAAATTAAAACCCACATTCAAAACTACTTGGATTATAAAAACTCTTAACCAACAGAAAGTATAAGATGTTTTTATTAAAGAGGTAAATGCAAAAAAATTTATATTCTTAAAAAAACAATCATAGCAAATACTAATAAACAACATAAAATTGTTATATCTATTTGATTTAATACGATCTGCCCTTAGCGATTATGCAAGAAATTTTCATAATAAATAACAACTCTACATTATTTTTACCTGAGGTATTGCACTATACCTTTTCCTGTTTTTACTTTAGCAATTTTGCTAAGATAGCAGGAATTTTCTCGGGCATTAAACCTGCGGGAAAATTTACAATTTATAATTAGGCCTTATAGTTTACCTAAACGTACCAATTTCGTTTAGATAATCGCTACGAAAGCACATAACTTTGTGATTTATAAGACACAGTCTGTAATTAATTTCAGATACCAAAGAAAATTTATAACCATTGTATTAAAATATGTAAGCTTTGAAAAGGTTTTCTTTATGTTCACAGATTTCAGTAATTAATACCTTTATACAAAAATTCACATAATTATTAGAAATTTGCCTTTAGCTTTTTTTTTTTGTATTACTTGTTTTATACTGCCTTTCAAACCTAATTAAATTTTTAAAAATACCAATGATACCAATAAAATATTGCAAGAGATCTATGTTTAATTTTTTATAGCCAAATTATAATATGTTTGATACAACTGCATCCTGATTATTAAGCTTTCAATAAGTTAAGTATTGAACTAAAAAAAATAATCAAATTGTAAAGCTTAAATTTTTGTCTGGAGGTTTTTAATGGGGCAACTGGTTCTTTTTTAGGTGAAATCAAGCATGTAAAAATATGTGGCAGAACATAATCCCCAGATATGGGGTCTAATTTGGGTTACATACAAAATGTACAAGTTTGAAACGTAGAATTACTCTCTGCTTTTGCGAGCTTTCTACCGGTTCTTGTAGCTATGAATGCAATGTGTTTATGCCATTTAAAATCGGTCTTAAAAGTAACGAGAACAAAAATAAATATTTTTTTTATTTTGTAGAGCCGTCCTTTAAATAAAATATATTATTTTTAGATTTGGAGCATTAAACATTCCTAGTCGCTAGCTATTGATGGGGTTGGGTGTACGTGACATTATTAATTACTGGAAAAGTGTATAAAAAATAAAAGTTAAATAAAGGTTAAATATCACTGCTTTATGTGTAAGAATTCAAGTAAATTGTATGTGATTGTTAAGTGAATATTTTAAAAATTTAATAATTGAATATATTAGTAAATGGTTTGCCCGTAAATGTAATGTTAAATAAAAAAAAGTGGATTACCAGTGTTTTATTCGTAAAAATGAAATAAATGCTAATCAGGTGATGTAATTTTTATATAAATATTTAAAAAATAACATTATTTATCGTTCAAAATAGTAGGCAACAAAAACTGCTTATCTAGCTCAAAAAAATAATATTACGAATACTATTTTTCTTTTTTTCTCTTTAAATAACTAAGGCTCTTTATAGATGCCAGCAGCACATTCCAGAAATGAAGCCCGATTCATCTCACAAGATTAAAAAATTATAGCTTTTATATTTTAAAATTATTTTTGTCTCCCAATTCTTGCGTTATACACCGGTTTAATTATAACGTTTGAAAAAAGTAATAAGTTGTTTTAGGAACGCGATTTCCCAAAATATATTTATTAAGCGTTTTTTTTAGAATAAACCAATTTTAAAATGCTTTTGTATCCTACTTAGAACCTAAGATAAAGGAAAAATTAAAATTAAATTTAGTTAGTGTTTGATAAACTAAGGAATATCTTTTTTGACAATTTAATTAAAAACCTAATTTTCTTTTTTACTGAAACCTCAGACTTTACATTGAAAAGTTTAAAAATAAATTTATTAAGCTTTTATAATAGGTTTTATTAAAAAACGAATAAATATTTGATATTTCATTAAAAAAAATTGGCATATAAAGAAAAAAATAAGGACCATAGCAGTTCCAACCATTTAAAGCAAAGGTTTTTCTAACATAGGTGAGCACAGTTAAAACTACATATTCTCTTACGTTTTTTATTCCACGAAAGCTTGTATGGAGCGTAAGTACTAGGTGCCGGGTTTCTCGATGTCCATTCACCGAAACATGCAGATATTGCCTCTACAAACTTTAAAACAATATATAATTATAAAATATAAAAATAATCGCATCTTTCTGTAATACCCCAACAATAAAAACCTTTATAGAAATATTAAACTTATTTTATATTTACTTATTTGAATAAAAAAAATTCTCTTGAACTTAACCAGTAGAAAAATATAATCTTTTTGGTGTAAGTAAACCTACAAATTTTAATAGAAGCCAAATTTGTGTCAAGGATTATAATATATTTCAGTTACCAAAAACAATATACAACCATAATTTCAAAATATTTTTAAAAAAACATATTTATGCTTTATTAGAACTACAATATATACCTTTTGCTAACGAAATTGCAGATACATATGTATTTTATATTGATTTATTATAACATGTTTCTTTTTGTCGGGTTTACTTTCGTGCCATTTATTAAAAAAAATCGCCGTTTAGGGAAAACATATACTTTTTAGCTTATATATAATAAATTTTCCCAAACCTATGAAACTGTGTGCGAGCACAAGCTAACACTTAATTTTTATTTATTGCTGAAAAATATAAACACATACGCAGGTAAAGCGTTTTTATTTTTATTATAGCAACCCAGCCTTTGTATAACTTGCAGTTTACCAAAAATAATATTTAAGCGTTTTGATTTTATCCTTAAGGTACACACTTACACCAATCGAAAATACTATTACCGTTCTTAAATATCAATGTTTAACAATGAACTAACTCTTTGCAAAGAAAAACGTGTCCTGGGAAAATAGATTAAAAATTTAACATTCTCGTTAAAGACGTTGTACTTATAAAATTGTATTTTATTTACTTACGAAATAATATTCTTCTTTTTCTTCTTTTTCCCTGGGAGCCGTCTTGATTAATTACCGGAAGCAGCGCAGCCTCATGGGCTTTTTGTGCCTAATCTCCCATTATCTTTTATATCAATCCTCCCATTAGTCTTGTTCCTTCTACAAGTTTGTATAACCCCGAGACTGATTGGTTGATATATTCCTGTGGGCTCATTTCCGGTTGCCCAAATAATGCCTGTCTTTTGTGAATTTCAATGCTTTACATTCGCACAGGATATGGTAGGCTGTTTCTTCCCCCTCGTCGCACATTCTGCAACTTGGGTCCCCATTGTATGTGTAGGTGTGCTTTTAGGTTATCATGCCCCTTAGCAACCCTACTCTTATGCGAAGTATTTTCCTACTTTGTCTGAGTAGTTCTTCCTTCGTTCTTTTGGATTGGCCTCTTATGAAATTTTTTCCATGTCTAATTCTATTGAGGTTTCTCCAGTATTCTTCGTGTTTGTTTCGGATCTATTCCCTGGTTTGCCCTCGTGCTGTGCTTTTGGTTACTCCAAGGGCAGGTTCTGGCCCAAAGTATGGTGTGGATGATCCCTGTCTCGCTAGCTCATCCGCTTTTTCTTGCCTTCTATCCCGAATGTCCTGGTACTCACAAGAGAGTTACTCTGTTGCGTTCTCTCAGGACTTCCAGTTCTTTTTGGCATTCCCGTGTCAGCTTGGGCGGAATAATATTAGTAATATGACTAATATTATTAGTAATAGCGTTGTTACTACTTAATTAGACCATCCAGTATTAAATCGACAACGTCGAACTACTTGTTGACATCTTATTAGATTTTGTCTGAAAATAAGGGCTTTTTCTTAGCTATTAAAAACATGATCGTTCCAAGATGAAACAATTTGAAGCACATTGTCAGGGATCCGAATAGTAGCTATCGATATTGATATCTTACACCGGAGACAATATAACATCTAACTAGTGTATGTCACCTATTTGCCGCGACAGAATATAAAGAAACGCATGACTTAGTATGCCAAATATTTGGAGAAGAAATGGTTAAACAGCTTAAACTCTTTTAAACAGATTGGGGTTTCTACTGCAAAAACCAGTCATTAAAAATAACAACTTAAAGTGTTACTGGAACCGCAACGTGCTAACTGAGAATAACGTGTATAAGGTATAGACTAGACCTTCTACTAATTACTAAACCCTTTAGGCAAACAAGGGTAAAATGTGAAAAGCACAATAAAGAATAAAGGTCTAATGGTTTAAATAAGAACCCAGTGGAGAATAAAGAAACGTATAGATAATCCTAATAATAAAAAAATTAAAGAATAAACGTCTAAAGGCTCAAATAAGAATCCAGTTGAGAATAAAAAAGTTTAGATGAACGTAAGAATAAAAAAAATAAAGGTCTAAAGGCTCGAATGGGAACACAGTGGAGAATAAAAACGTCCAGATAATAATCCTAAAAATGCTGCCATCTCTTTAAGCTGTTACAAACACTCTTCCTAAAAACATTAAGCGACTGAATCTTAGCAAAGGTCCTGACCTAATAAAGGTGACTTTTACGTAAAAATTTACTACTATTTACGACTTCTTAGTTTTCGAAACTTTATGAGTAGTTTTCTCAGCAATTCAAGTCATCTAGACCCCAGTATTTCTTTATCCTTCCTCCCGCCAACAGCTTAGTATTTTAAGTATGCTTTTCATATAGTATAATTATATTGATTTAAGGAACCTTGAGCATAAAAAGTTTTAATAAAAAAGTTAAAATAAGGATTACTTTAGATAAAACCGGAACTACCAACATACATGTGTACAGGGAGATTTAACAAACATATGCCATCGCTTAATGGAAGATTTCCTGACCAAAACTAAGACTTATTGTTAAATGTTATATAAACATAGCTCCAAAACGGCCCCATTTTAAGATACAGGGTGTGAAAGGAAAATTTTCAGAATTGAGATTTTTCCTTTATTTTAAAAGCAAATTTTTTGATTTAAATAAAACTTGGTACGGCTTCTAATGATTAACTCTTATTGTCACTATATATATAATTTGGTACATGGCAGCTATTTTCTGTTTAGTTTTACATAAAATGGGTACTCTAGAACTAACGCGAGAAACTTAACGATTTTTGAGATATCCTTTTTTTAAACTTGCTTAGTATGAAAAGGTTAATGTTTAAAATTAATAACAGAGTACCTTATTTATGTTTAAGAGTACCTTATTAATGTAGAACCAAGCAAAGAATAAGTACCGTCTACCAAATTGTCGATATTATTAATAACAAAAAAGTTACAGGAAATAATGGTTGCAGATAAACCTTTGATTGTTATTTTAGGCGTACTTTTTATTTTTTTCTCTTTAAACTTTTTTGTCATCAGTCTTATTCTCTTTTCTACAGTCTTTTTATAAGTCTTAAGTTTTTTCTTAGCATCTAAAAGCTTCATTTAAGACTGGCTGTCCACCACGTGTCCTACTGACACTCTGGAGAAAGAGGCTCTTGTAAATCTCTCACACCGGACTTGCTTGCGAGCAGCGCTGACACTTATATACTAGTCCAATCGAAACACTACCAATGCCGGAGGTGGAGGAATCGTAAGAGAGTCATTTGCGTTTCGTTAGCTTTTTTAAATATTAACGATTTTTTATTTTGATCATCGCCTGACCTTACATATTAGTAACAAAGTTTATCACTGAAGAGTGTATTTCGGTCAATGTTTTAGCTGTACCAAGTTTTATGCAAATCAAAGAACCCGATCTAAAAATAAAATAAAAACCTCATTTCTAAAATATTTCATTTCACACACTTATCTAAATGGCCGGAGTGCGGGGCGTAATTATATAACATATTTTTCTATTTTTGGTCAGGGAAATATTAAGCGATTATTTTTTTTAAATCACTTGTCCACCTTAATATATAAGAAAATTTATCTTTCTTAAGAGTTATTTATCTAATAATTATTTCTTGACCATTTTTGTAGCATTTTTAAAATCTTAATAGTTTTGTCGTCTGTTCTTTTATATTTTTTTAATGATTTTAATTAAATATAGCCTATAGGTGTTTTTTATCTATTAAAAATTAAAGGTAAAAACATATTGAACTTTTAAACGAATTTATAAATAACACTAAACAATTTTGGGACAATACCTTTTACTTTTAACACAATAAAAATTTCAGAACAATAAATGTCTTTATAAAGAAATTAATTTAGGAATTTAAACAATTTTTGGGAAATAAACACTTCTATACGAATAAATTAAAAACCACCAAGTATTTTTTTAATATTTAGTATATTTTGCTCTAAAATATCTCAAATTTCATTTCACAGTTAATCTTATTCAATGGGTGGCTGAGCAGCATATTAAACTCACAGATACTTCGTAGTGTGGGGTTTGGGGAATTAGAAATCAATTTTTGGTGATTAAGCTTACCCATATCGGGAGGATTTCTAAACATCTCTTAGAAATAAATATCTGATTTTACGATATTTTTAAAAAACAAGGAAAAACTATTGACAAATATTTAACCGACAAATAAACACACAGAAAAACAAGTTAATTTAAATCTGCCTAAAAATGTAATAAAAATGACATTTAAAACATGAAATCATGGCAATAAAAGTGAAATGATGAAGGCACGGCTCCAAGTTACCAACTTTAACAATATTATAACAGTGTGCAATTAACCTAAAAAAACATTGAACCTCACTTAAAATATATACACTTACCGAAATAAAATTTAGAACGACCAAAATTTAGATCAAATTTAATGTATAATAACTTTTTCTTCCATAGTCCAATTTTTTTCAAAATGTAGATAATAGTTTCGTTTTTAATTAATTTTATTTAATTTTAAAAAATACACTTTACATGTTGGATTATACAAGAAATTAAAATAGTATATTTTTTCTCTTAAGTTTGTAACACTGTAGAGTAATTTTGCAATGTAAACTACATTAGATATGTTTTTTTGCAGAGTTTGATTCATTTTTAACATTTTGCTGTTTTATTCTTCTCGTTATCGTTATCGGTTTAAAAGAGAAGAATTTTCCGTACTGTAAAGACACCTTGTGGTAAAAATCAGCAATGCAGAGCTTACTTTCATTTAATTTAAAGCATTTTTAAGTAGACCACTATAAGAAATAACTTTATTTGATGGGAAAATTAAGTTCTAAATTTTGTGAACCCAAATATTATCCTATTAGACCATGCCCTATCTATTTTTGGTTGGATATACGAGGTGGCAGGCATGTTTTTACTGGAAACCCTTCGAAAAGATGTTTGTAAAAAGGATCAAGATATGCTTCCTCTCAAAAAGGTCCGAAATACTTGTTAAACATACAAAATGTGATATTTTTTTTAATGTGTTTCTACTTTAATCGCTTAGATCTTTGTAAGTAATGGTCATAGAGAAAAATTGTAAAAAGATAAAAGTTTCTTTATTAAATTTTCTACGAAATAAATAAGTTAGAAATCGATAAATGTGTTAAGCTAGTTTCCAAAAAGCAATAAACAAAAAAAACTCATAAAAAGCATAGTTCTTTTTTCATCTTTTAGATTTTTCTAAGAAGCTTCATACCCAACAAGAAAACATTTTACCATAATGAAATATTACGTTAAATTTCGTAAAGTTCGGTTTCATAGTTTTTGCTTAGTAATTTTACAATTTAATTTCGTTAAAAAAAATTTACAATTTTGCAACTTGAATAGAAACCAGAATATTGAATATAGACATTAAATTATTTCACATATCCTACAAACACCAAGCTTTTAAAGGTTTTTTTTATAAAAATCGGATTATTCGGGCGTCTTCAGCAAATATTTAAGGTTATGAAAAAAACACTTTTATAAGCTATTTGAGCATATCTCTGTTCCTGGTATACAGCGTGTCCTGCTAAGTTCTTTACATATGGGATTTTTTTTTACTATCAATATCTCAGAAAATTAGATTTTTTGTAAAAAGTCCTGCATGCCAAAACCCATAATGACTCTATCAGATATTAAATTTTTTCAGGCGTATACGAGCTAAGCTTTGCTCTTGGCTTTCCAGTTTCCTTTCTAATCGACGTATATCAGTTAGTGTAGATGGTCATTCCTCCAGCTTCTACCAAATTAATGCTGGGGTGCCCCAGGGCTCAGTGCTGGCACTCACGCTATTTCTTCTACACATTAACGATCTTCTCTCTTCCACAATCAATCCCATTTAAGGTTTTGTTGACGATAGTACCCTCCACTCTAGTATTCAATTTCTTAAGCCACCGTGTAATTCGGATTTCGAAAACAAGCGCAGGTCAATGCAGATATCTCTTTCACAAGACCTCAAACTTATCTTGGATTGGGGCGCCAAAAATCTTGTTCAGTTTAATGCCCCGAAAACACAGTCATGTTCGCTGTCGCGAAAAAAGTCTGCAAATGCTCATCCTTTACATATGAGCGGCCAAGTTCTGCAGAACAAAGAGTCGGTTAATCTTTTCGGCGTTACTTTTGAGAATAACCTCAACGCATTTCATCCATAGCTTCGACAGCTTCAAAAAAGATTGGATTCCTCTTCCAAGCCAGAAAATATTTCTCTTCTTCCAATCTGTACACTCTGTATGTATCCCAAATCAGACCCTCTTTAGAATATTGTTCTCATGTCTGGGGAATGGCGTCCCCTACACCACTTAGCATTCTGGACTTATTAATGATCCAACGCTTACAGAAAGGCTTCCTCTTCTTGCCCACCGTCGAGCTGTAGGGGATCTGTCTTCTATAGGTATTTTCACGGCTTTTGCTCAGAGGAATTGACCAGTATAATTCCTTCTCTGGCAGCTCCCACCAGAGCAACACGTAGTGCCACTTTTATGCATCCTTTTACAGTTCAGTTAGAGAGGCCCCGAACTTCCCGCTTTCTTTGTTCCTTTATTCCTAGAGTGTCAAGACTATGGAACCTGCTGCCCGCAGAAGTTTTTCCTTCTCCTCCCAATCTCCAAAAATTTAAGTCCCGTGTGAACAAACTCCCTCTCACCACACTAAAGACACCCACGGTACGTAAGTATTTAGGCATCAGCCTTCGTGGACTGTCCCAAGATAAAAAAAGCCACGTTCAAATATGCAATTATACTCATTTACGACATTTTTTTTTCTTTTTTGAAACTGTCTACGATAACAATGCAATTTTAACTGTAGTTACAAGTAATTTAGGATGCTTTGACATACAAATGAATTGTTGTTAGCAAGAAATGTTTGACAGTAACCGTCAAAACGCGTTAGAATTTATAAAATACAAAATGGTGTTATTAGCTTGTGTTGTGTTATTCTTAAATAATTGTGAAGAAAAATTTATAAAAAAATAACAAAACTTAATTTTTCATCGTAAATGGGTAAAATTGCATATTTAAACGTTTTTAGTTGTGATCAACTTTTTTAATAACGATTTTTGATATTGTTAAAAATAAAAGTACTTCACTCTTGAGCAAAATTTATATTTTTGGATAAGCCTGGAAAAATTTAATATCTTATAGTTACATTTTGGGTTCTGGACTATGCAGAACTTTTTATAAAAAAATATTTTTTTTAGTAGAGAACTTAGCAGGACACGCTGTACACATCTTTTTAAAGGGTTTCTAGCAAAATCATGTCTGCCACCTTGTACATTCAACAACTCTTGTTTTCTTTGCAGATAAGGCTTGGTCTATAGGTCAAACAACAAACTCGAAGCTAAGAAGTAAAATAATATGGATTATTTGGGTCAAGCACAAAAGCCCTTAGATTAAGGTTAAGCAAAATTAAGGGTAAATAAATGATTCAATTTGAAAGGAAATTTAGGCAAATTAACCAGAACTAACCTAGAATCTGGAAATTGATTTGGGATAATAACAAAGATTGAAATTGCACAAAAAGGTTATTTACAAAATTGTTGGAAAATATTTTTGATAAACAAAAATGACATTTATACAAGGATAGTCTAAAAGTAGTTTTTACTATTGTTAGCTTTTTAAATAGTGGTTTTTTAAAGCACATTTTTCAGTGTTCTCGAATTTTTATTATTAGCTATTTTTTTTAATTTATGACAGCTCACGAAGGTTTATTATACAGTGAGGCCATAAAGTCTGGAAAAGTACCTTTTTTAGGTAAACGAAGCACCTGAGTAAAAAACGCTCGGACACATGGATTTAGTTATTAGGTTTAAAAAATTTTAAAAGAAAAGAATTTATACAGGGTGTTTCAAAAACAGCAGGGCCGGTATCGACTTCATTTTTTTAAATGGCACCACCTGCATATGTTGACATTTTTGGATGTTACGGACAATTCTAGACACATTTCATGTACACTGTCCTATGCCTATCTTCAACTGTTTTCGAGTAATCAAGGTTACATGCCATAATTTTAGAAAAACGAAAATTTAATTAAAAATAATTTATTTCACTATGTAAACAACAATTAAGGAGCATACTTTAACGTAACAAATGCTAAAACTGTTGCTTGTTCACTTCTTGGCAGTATCCTAACCGATCGATGAACTCTTGTTGCACGTTGCGAATAAATGAAATTGGGATTTGTCGAATTTCATCTCTTATACGATTTTTTAAGGCATCGATATTGGAAGGACTATTGAAATAAACTTTGCTTTTTAAATATCCCCATAGAAAATAATGTAGGGGAGTCAAATCCGGAGATCCAGCCGGCCACTCGAAAGGGCCACGACGTCCTATCCATCTGTTAGGTAATATTTCATTGAGATACTGCCGGACAGGTACAGGGTAGTGAGGAAGTGCGCCGTCTTGTTGAAACCACATAGTCGGAGTGGGTAAATCGGGTTCATTACCTGGATAGAGTTGAGCCAGAGCAGGAATTAACTCCAGTTGCAAAAAATCTAGATAAATTTCGCCGGTCAAGTTTTCGTTGAAAAGTACGGGCCTATAATCCTGTCTTGAAATATTCCAACCCAAACATTAATTTTTTCCGGATACTGCGTATGAGTCACTTGAGCCCAATGAGTATTATCTTTTGACCAATACCTACAGTTTTGTCGATTGACACCACCATTAAGAAAAAACGTAGCTTCATCGGATAATAAAATATTTCTACAAAAAAATGGATCCTCGTTGCACCGCTCTTGCATATTTTCGCAAAACTCGAGTCGGCGGTTATAGTCGTCTTCGTTTAATTCATGTATTAATCTTATTTTGTATGGATGATACTTTGCATGTTTCAGAATATTTTTTACCGATGATTTAATGATTTAAATTTAATGCTACTTGACTTGTCGGTAAATGTGGATTTTCGTTATAATTAAACATATAATAAACATAATAAGTAAAACATCTAATTTCACATTGTCATCTAGTTTTGGCCTACCTGTTCTAGGAAGGTCTTTTACACAACCATGTTTACGGAATTTTTTAACAATTTTGCTGACTGTAGATTCTGTAATAGCTTGCTCCCGATCTAGATGGGCGTTATTAAAAATTTCACAGACTTCACCCAAATGTCTTTGGCGATCTCCTCAGCCAAAAATCATAAGAATTTCGATTCTTTCTCGTTCTGAAAGCATATCTAATAGATTAGTTCTCATACAGTATATCACAAATTGATACAGTGATCACTAAAACAACAGTCAAAATGACAATTAAGGTACCAAAGGTAAGGTAGAAAAATCGACGTGTCGGACCGATTTAATTCTGCAAGTAATTAATGTGCCAAAAATGTTACTTTTCAAACCTTGATTACTCGAAAACAGTTGAAGATAGGCATAGGACAATGTATATGAAATGTATCTAGAATTGTCCGTAACATCCATAAATGTCAAAACATGCAGGTGCCATTTAAAAAAATGAAGTCGATACCGGCCCTGCTGTTTTTGAAACACCCTGTATAAATTCTTTTCTTTCAAAAAATTTTAAACCTAAAAACTAAATCCACGTGTTCGAGCGTTTTTTACTCAGGTGCTTCGTTAACCTGAAAAAGATACTTTTCCAGACTTTATGGCCTCACTGTATATGTATATTATATACTACATATTTTATGTTTTATACAATATATATATATATATATATATATATATATATATATATATATATATATATATATATATATATATATATATATATATAACCGCAATCAATGCATAGGCAATAATCATTAACATACACCCGGGATACCACGGTCATCCACAGACTTCAGGACTAGGGGCGCGGAGTCCGTACCCCCTTCAAGAAAAGCGGAATGCTGCACCCAAAATTTAGCAGGGAAAGACTGTATTTTTCCCCGAAAAGAGGGAGGTCGTGGACTGACCAACCTGGGGGGTCCAACCAAAAAAAAGATAAAAGAACTTGAAAATACTTTCATTCAGCAACTTACCCTTTACCAGGAATTTTAGTATTGGATAAAGAGTACACTGCAATCAATTTTGGGAAACCTTGAAGAGCCGGAAATTGGAGCAACTCAGCGGAAATTATGAGAACAAGGTGGCGCGGCAAAGCCTTGCATGGAAGATTCCACAACAGCATGAAACCCCAAACCCGAGGTGGAAAACGATTTCTAATACCTACCTAACTGCAGGATCCTTTTTTTCCGGGGAAAATGAAGGCGCACTATTGCAACCAAGACCAAGTAATACCAACCCGAAACTATACAAAATTCATTATGAAAAAAACAGATCGAAACCAAAAAAATTGCGTATGTGGGCCAAGCGGTCCAGCACTACCCGGAGGCTGCTCACCAATGGCGCCCACCAGATACCTAGGAAGACATAACAACATGGGCAAAGTAGTTCATCAACAGATAGGTCTAAAATGGGGAATAATACAGAATTTCACGCCTTACCACAAGTACTCTCCACAGGCAGTGATTAAAAATGACAGGGCAAAAGTCTACTGGGACATGCCGATTATGCCGATAGACCTGTAGAGCACAATCGACCAGATGTAATTGTGTGGAAAAACAGGAAAGAACAGCAACAATCCTCGACTTTGCCGTTCCACTTGATCATAACATGGTCCAAACCTATCAGGCCAAAAGAAATAATTATAGAGATCGGGCAACCGAAATTAAAAGAATTTGGGACCTCAGAGGGGAAAGGGAGAATCCTCCCACTGATCATAAGTACCAATGGGCTCAAATTGAACAGCACTGTAGCACTTGGCTAAACCCTCAACCTTCCACATGAAACTATACTGTGGATGCAGAAGGCTGTCGTACTGGGCACAGTGGCCATCATTCGACAAATAGTCTTCCCATAGTAAGAAAATATGGCTGCTCTTTTTGATAGCCCGGGCAGTCGTTTGAAACCCACCAAACGTGTGAAGCTAAAAAATATATATATATATATTGAGATGGTATAACCTAATGGAAAATATTAAATAAAAAAATTTTATTATAAAATATAAAGAAAAGGGAAAACATAAAAAGAACATAAATATCAATGGAAAAATGGGTCATATAAATGTAAAAATTGGTTTTTAAACCAAGAAAAAGGCATAAGGTACCTATGATAAACAGAATGAGACATTTTGCAAACTTTAAATACACAAGAAAAAAAAAATCACAGAAATTCACTTGATAATATGGGAGAAAATTGTACTTGACTGTAATAAATCTAAAAAGATGAGTGGAAGGCCAAATGTATAAAATAAATATGTAATGCTAATTTAATGATCAAATTATAACAAGATAGTTATAAATATACAGAGGGTTGTAACGATAGTGACCAAAAATAAACAATAATACATAAAAAACCCTAGGCAAAACCAATAATGATTGGTTATTATTGAATTACTTAATATTAGGATTAGATTTAATTAGAATAAGGTAGATTTAAGTTTAAACTAAGTTTTGACTGCACAATAACAAAAGTGTTTGGATACTAATAATAAAAAGGACAATTTTAAAAATTGGTGAAACAGTGCTTTTGGCATCCAATGATGCTATAAGAAGTTTTAAACTGACCGTAATAAAAACCTTTAACAAACTATATATCAAAAGATGGGGAAAGAAACCATCTTTCTCATGATATAAATATATTTAAGGAAAAAGAAAAAATTTTTAATACTTTAATTTTCGCGTATAGTGGGGGACGCGTTAAAAGACAAAAATCGAGCTTATTAAACTCATATTGTGGAATTAATAAAAAAACCTAAACCTGGTAATTAGTCATAAAAGATGTGTAAAATTATCATTTATTTAAATTTAGTATTAGTTATAAGATTTAAACGGAGGTTTATTTAAAAAATAAAAAAATATTAAAATATAAGAGGTCAGAAAGGATGACATCAATTTGTTTACAAGCAAATAATTGTGACAAGATCAAAATGAAATTTTATATAATTTATACACCATTAAAAAGAGCATTAAATTTTCTAAATATCAAGTGAGATTAAATTTGGCCCTCCAGATAATAAACAGCAAAGTAAGGCTTAGTAATAAAGTTAAAATTTTATTATTCAAAATTGCCCTATTTGTCAAGCTAAAATTCTATCTAGGTGCTTTGGGAAAAACGCCATGTTACCTAAAATAGTGGCAGTTGTTCTTGGGGTATATAAACGAATTAACCCCAAAACATGAGATTAGTCCAAATTCAGTCGCTAAAGTAACCACGCTCTCCAGGGGTCGAAAAAGACAAAGAAAGCGGTTTCAAAAAGTGACATAACCTAGAATGTTGATTCAGTTTTTTCGTCCAAAGTTTTATGTTTTAAAGAGTAAAATTAAGTAAAGTGTATAAAAATCAATTCAAAGCAAATATAATCAATTTACCTGGGGGTAGTGACATATTACATAAAATCTGTGTCGATTTCCATGACACAAAAAAGTAAACAAAGTTCTTCAACCAGATGTATTAAAGTGCCAATGTTGCTCAGCTGATGGTTTTTCATAGTCCAGTTCAAATAAACCTTCCTAGAAGACATCGTAGCCTGTTTGTATAAATATTATATCCTTTTTTTTTAATACTTAGACTTCAAGTTTTGTAACAATAAACAGGTAACTTACAATAGACATTTTAAAACCGAATAAGGTTAATTAGATTTCTCGCCGCTAGGAGAAAAAGGACAGGTCCAGACTTAGATCAGATATTGTTTTTGAAATATTTATTTTTATTTAATAAATTTTAGGACCAAATAAATTTTATTATAATAACGAACAAATAATTGTTATTAAAATTAAATAAATAAATAAATAAATAAATTTTCAGGAAAGACAAACTTATCGAATCAAATACATTTTTCATATTATTTTTTAATTTATTAAATTTTCAAAACGAATTATAAAAAAATAATAATAATAATAATAAAAGAATATTATAATAAGCTTATTTATTTTGTTTCAATTATATAAGACAAAGGGTTTAATTAATGTATTAGTGTAGATATCCTGATAAGTACTTTCATAATTTGATAAATATTTGATATTCAAGTTTTATCATAAATATTTTATTTAATAAACAAATGTGTCAAACATTTATCAGTTTTTTATTTATATAGGTTCGTAAGGCTCTATTGAATACTGAACTCACCTGAGGTAAGCGTCTATACAGTCGGAGCAAAAATCAGCGCCCCACAAACAAAAAAATATATTGTGATAGTTATTATAATATCATATAACAAGTTCAATCTAATTTAATTTAAGAAAATATAATTAATTTAAATACAATATACATAACTAAATTATAATCTATCACAATATATATATATATATATATATATATATATATATATATATATATATATATATATATATATATATATATATATATATATATATATATATATATATATATATATATATATATATAGATATACCTAAGTACCAAAGTACCGTGACGCCGGGTTCCTATGTCAACTAATTTCTCAATTCCGCTTCAACGCAATTCAGCACCAGCCACAACGTGCTGGTTTGATGCACCTTTGACAAAGTAGAACAACATTAATGGTCAAACAGTTATAACAAAAAATGCCTTCTGGCAATCGAATGACTATGGGCAAAGTATTGAGACTGACCATTTCACAAAATATTTATTGATGATAAATGTAAATACTTTCATATCAACAAAGATCACAACATCTGTAAGAATCAGAACCAAAATGTACTGATGTGGTTCATGCCCAAACTTCAACATATGGTTCAGCAACCATTTTTCTTTGTTCAACTTTTGTTTAATAAACCAAAACATCCAGAATGATTCTTAACTTTTAGAAATAATATGCAATAGCTTTAACAACAGCTGTAATAGTGGAGTCATTAATATAGATGAATGGTCAGAGTTATATGTTTGGCCTGGATGTCTCATGCTAAATGATCATTCAAAACAATTAACAACTGTTGGGTGTCTGAATCAAAGTGAGAAGTTTACAAAAATGCTGCTTTGACAAACTCTGTCTTCTATCATTTTTAAAAAGAATAGTTAAATTCTGAAATTAAACCAAAAACATATAAATAGTTTATAATTCTGATAATGCGAGTTTTTAATGAATTAACTGAGGAAGGGCAATATTAATATCAGATCGTGCCAGCTTGTTAACCAAAATGCTAAAACGCTTTATTTATATTCAGTAAAAAGTAGATTAGATATCGTTAGAATACATTAACCATCAAAGGATGCACTGAAAAAAATAAAACGTAAAACAACAAACACTTCTGGAAATTTTTGTGGTCAAATCGTTTATTTGATGCTGGGTTCATGTGGTACGACTGGCAACCCAATAGTTCGAGTCCTGAAGTCGATGGTGGCATCGCAAAGGTAAGAATAGTCTTACGCTCGTTGGGAATGCGTTGGGAGAAGGCAGTTATGCTCAATCACCGCAGCAAAGTTTCGCCCGAGCAGAGATCACAGTAATATAGACTCCATAAACCGCAAACGATGGGCAATAGAGTTGGAGTTTTCGTGCGTGGATGGTTTGACAGAATAATGATCTTTGGTCTGAACGCAACTGGAAATGCTTGGAGTCCCATGTGAATCGTATAAGCCCGATCGGGCAGCCAAACAGCGCAGATTTGGAAGGTGAAGGCCGTTTGGGACAGCCCTCCCGAAATCAAACAACTAGTCAAAGCATAACGCATGTAAATGAGTGCTGAAAGTTGAGGAACTCAAACCACGCTTCAATATGTCAAATGGACCTTCTGTGAATTGTCGCTTGTCAGGTGCAAGACGAATATACTGGCAGATCTTTATCTATGGCGCGCTATCTGAGATCAGCCTTGGAAAGGTTGGGAATTGAAAATAGGCTTTGCTCTGAACTCATTATTAGTCAGCAAAAACAGAAGATCTATTATGTAATTTATCAGTCATCAGGAGATCTGTCTTAGAACAGCTATTAGATAGCAACACATGTTCAGTAAGTTTGTCAGCCAGAACTGATGGTGAAAGAAAAACATAGTAAGAACTTTCTCTGCCCAACGAAAGAACGATCAATCGCACTGAGGCAACATAGTCTTACAGATTAGCTTCCCGGAAACGGTACATGGTCTTTCTTTGAATGAACTGTTAACGCCACAATCATGACATCGTTTTCGTCTTTCATTGTTGTTAAGAAACCATCTGCGCCAAATTCATCCAGATGCAATCAGCAGCAAGCAAGCATCGGTTTGAGAAACCGCTTTTAGCCGCCAAGCTGCGTGGTAGCACGTGTATATCATTGAAGATCACTGCGTAACCTTGCAAGAAAAAGATTTAAACTTGAACAACCAGTTTTTTTGTGCTTTCAATAAAGGTAATTAGCACGTAATCATACAGTTTGTCGAGTAATAACAAACCTCTTTAGTATTTATTTCATGCAGAGAATGAAATGCCTTTCTTTCCTGCAATAACTGATAGTTACAACAAAAAGAAAACCAAGAGAATGCCTTCTTTACATATTCGTAGGTAACAGCAACATTCTTCATCACCTCTAAACAAAACAACATGTCACGAGTTCTTTGCACCAGTTTTCTTGCCATCAGGATCAGATCATTGGAGCAAACCCCAAAGAAAGTCCAAAAAGCACAACTAAGATTTGAACGTTTCAGTGTGTCGATAGTTATTAGGTCCATGAGTTTTTTCAGAACATGAGCGCGCGGCTGGTATTGGCAACCCAAAGCCACTTCGCTGGCAATCACGTTGCTCTGGGAATGCAGAATATCCAACAAAATAATATCACTATACCGATGTTTCTCATCTGATCATAATCAGCAGCCCATATCGTGCAATTATGCAAATTTTAATGCTGATGTCTGGTAAGAAGTTTATTAATTAGAAGGTAAACATTATCTCTTTTGTTGCAAAAGTCTTCTACACTAAGAATTTAACACTTGAATCCTATCATAGGCGGTACAATTGTAAGACACTAGTTCAAACAGAATAACATTTATATATATCGCCCTATATCCACAACAAACAATCGCTTTTCTGTTCTTCAAATGATAGCTTTCCATATAATTAACTGATTTGTAAAAGCTCATCGTTGACCATGCAATTTTTCTATGCTTTCTTAATAATTCCACTTCTTGTACTTTTTATCTAATCAGCAGCCAGAGTTCTTTGCACATAATATCATAAAATATGAAAATATTATCCTGATGCATGCAAGCGTGGAACATAAAATAGTTTAGTAGGTTCTCTATCATAATTATAAATAACCATGTTGAAATAGATATAATCAAACAAATTGTTTTGATCAACGGTTGGGAATGCAAGAACTCTTTATCAAACCATTTACTGAAAACGCTGACAGCTCATTTTCTCCATCAGTAATCAGCTTAGTCCATAATATTTCAAAATGGGTTCAAAAAGGCTAAAATGCTGATACCTTAAAAGAAGAATAGAGTTTATCGATAAAAATAGGTATATCGTACTTTTTTGCTGGGCAGCAAAAATATCATATTCAACTGGTCAGTTTCTCATCATAAAAACAACACAGTATGGTAGATTAAAGTCAACAAACAAACACTGATCAGGCAAAAATGCTCTGCATCCAGTGGTCAACACCATGTCATCTTTCAAAATGATACCAGCCAATAATCGATCAAAACCATCAACATTGTAATTTTTTTTAGCCAGCTTTTCCTTCATAACTCAAAACTTTGGTATTTTTTTTTACTTTATAAAAATATGTCTTTTTTAGTTAAGTTTATTTACAAAACAAAAATATGCAAAGTATTGAGACATTTGATTTAAAAAATGATAGTGTTTTAGTTGAATGTTTATTTTAAATATAGATATAAAAAATGCTTTACATTCAATAAAAATGCAGTTTTTATAAGAGCTGTAGTAAAGCTTTCTACAATGAATCACATTTAAAAAGAACAGCAGACTTTAATCATGGTGGCTCAAACTTGAAGATATTTGACTAACATATTTTGATCAACATAAAATCCACACTTGATTCAATCTGGTCAGAATCAAAACAGTCAGATCAACAAGGCAACAAAGCTGCCAGAATAAACGAGGGACCATGTCCAAAAACAATCAAAGTAAACATTGAACTGGGTTCCCAGCAAGCGCTTAAACAAAGAACAGCAAAACATTCCAGAAATACAAGAAACTGTATGAACTAATGTGCACCTTCCTTTTCAAGGATCACACGCAGCTTTAATAGATTGAAACATAAATTTGTTGATCGCTGCAGTAGATTATTATTGTAGTCAGCTTATGGTAGGTAAAATATTCAAATGCACTCAACAGAAAATCAAGGTCATCAGACAAACCTTTTGTCATGCCCATACATTTTCATGATACTATGTGGTTCTCGCAAAAAGGTTTGAGTATCTGATAACTTGGCATAGCAATCCAAAATAACGTTTTTTAATGACCATTTTTACAGTTGCTCACAGTTCCACCAAAGACCTCCAGAGGGAACCTATCTGCATCAAGCTTGGCAGGCACTGAAATGAAGTCTCAGGCCACCTCAAAACCGAATTACCAGTTCTGTCCAAATGAATAACACAATCATTGAAATGCATCAACAATAACTGTAACTAAACAATAGTTGTAATACTCTTCAACCGAATAAAGAAACTCAGTTCTCTCATTTGTCTTTGGTGAATGAGCAAATGCCAACTTTATAGAGAAAGGAAACTGATCCCAAACTGAAGTCATGTTGAAGTCAGATCACTGAAATGGGGGAAGGCGTATCTGAATGTGCTGTTGCATCAACCAGGTTAGCTGAACCAGCTTCCCTGGGGTCTTTGGGTAAACCACCACAAACATTATCAATGTCCTGCTGATCTGGAAGATGGCCGTATCAAAACTTCCGAATACACTCATCAAAGTTTTTTTTATTCAGAGTGATAAATAATTAAGATAAATGGTTACACGCTTATTTAACCAAAACTTTACAAATAATAAATAATAACTGTAAAACATCTGTTACAATGGGAAGATGTTAGAGGACTAATTTTTCTGCATATGATTTACCACTTATTACACACTTTAGAACTTAAACCTAAAAATCATCTCAGTTTCTTTCTTAGCCCTGTTCCACCATTTACAGCTCCAATTGATCTCCAGATCATTTCCATAACAAAACTCAAAAAGTTATATAGTTTTAAATATTTTGTTCAACAAGCCAGGTAACATTAATGAAAAAAACAATCAGCAACATCCTCAGTTCTTTTTGAGACTCCAGCATTCTTTTCCGTGCTCTACTGAACTCTTTCAGATTTGTTCGACCTTCTGGACTTTGATCAAATAACTGAGTTGTCATTGTTTAAGTATCAAGGTATAACTTCTTCTTGAAAAATCACAAAGATCTTCTGGTTTTGAGTGAGCGCACACATCTGTAGGGAAATGCACTCATGCTTCTCCTGGGAAACAATGATCGCCAAACTCTCTTGAAAGATCAGTGTGCTTCTCCTGATGTGCAGTGGTCATTCACAAACTGCAACAGACATCTGTTCCTCTAATTCTCCAACTGGCGGAATATTCTCTAGCCTTTTTGTCCCAAACATCTGCTTCTAGTGGTAAGTCATCATGGTTTCATTCTTCAAAGTATGAACCATTGAGAAATATCAACAAAAACATAAAATACATGTTATTTCATCAGAATAATTTTCTTCCAATATTTCCCAGATTTTTCCATTCTGCACCTGAAACTTTGTTTGTTTGCAATCGTCAACTGAAAAGAGCTGAAAGCCGCAAAAAGATTAGTTTTGAAAAACAAACATTTTCTTGCTTCTCTTTCTTTCCAAGTTCAACTGGTCAAACAAGATGCAAATCAATATCATTTAACATTAGTCAGCCAGTCTTGTGTTTTTAATGAAAACTTTTCTTAAAACAACAGTAAGATCCGATTTATCGCTGATCGAAGAATGAACAATTCTCAACTGAAGATCTGGGAAACAGCAACAACAAATCTGCAACGTATGTGCTGAACTGATCAGTTCCAAAGAAGAATCAAAAAGAAACAATACTCTACTGATCCGAATCAGTTTGAATTTCTTCAGAAAGGGTCATTACTTGCAATAGAAGAAAATAGTTCTTCCAGCAAAATGTATTTTTGAAACAAAAATAACTGAAATGATACAAGCTCACAGCCAGCTGCTTTGAGCTCTAAATCAGCTTTTCTCCGGGATTGAGCACCGTGGTCGCTGATGTAACTCCAACACAGAGCATAGCACCTCAGTTAGATGGTCACAAACTGGTGGCTGCTGTTCTTTGCAGCGTCAAAGAATTATTCGAACAAAGAAATTGAAAATGTGAGTAAACAACAAAACTTAAAACCACCTAAATAGCACTTTTAAATAGCAAATATCACTGGTGTTCTGATGGTTGCACTGACAGCCAACATTGGGTAACACACAGATCCTATCTTTAAAAATAAATGAAAAAACTCAAAAACAGCGATGTTGAGCTTTCTTTTATTGTTTTTGGGCTCCCGCCTGATTTTTGTAATATTTGAAGTTTGGGTCCAAAGCTTTCACAATCGAGTAACTTTCTGTAAGAGCTTGGCAATGCGCGTTAAAAATGTAATAATTTTTAGATGTTAAAAAGCACAGGAGCAAATTTTATCCCCATCTGAAATACGTGCAGACAAAGAGCACTGTTTTTTGTTTTTAAGCAGCCAAGAAACACCAAGTTTATCAGGTGCAACAACTGTTAACTGAAAGCAACAATTTTGGGTTTCAGAAGAGTCAACATCAGTGGTACAGTTAAATGAATTAATATTTATCAAAAACACTATTAAAATAAAGCTGAATGTAACCAAGTTTGATTTGTCCTCACAAATGCCCAGGTGCTGAAGAAATGCAAACGCTTATCATCTGAAAATCAGTAAAACCAGATTTGATGGTTCTAGTAAAGCAGTCTTTTATCATCAACAGAAAATTGTAGAACAAACACATTTTTCCACACGCCTGAACGTCGCTGGAAGAGCAGTGGAGCGAGCTGCACTGAAAGTCGCCACAGAACACAAAACGAACTCTTGGTTCAAATAAGTTGGTCAACAACACCTTAATAAACATCGAAAAAGGCCAATGATTTTCATAGGGGTCTTTCTGAAACCTTCCTGGACCAGATGAGAAAACTGGGTAAAACACAACACTTTTCTTTCTATGTTTTAAACAATATGTCTGAACTGAGCCTCAAAACAATCGTTGTTGGAACTGGTGTCAAGACTGCTCTAAACATCATCCAGTCAATTCCCATCAAGATATTGTTGGCAAACATCTGAAAACAGTCTCGAAGAACTCCAGAGGTCCTTTTGAACAAAATTCTGTGCAATGAAACACTGATGCCCAAGACTAGTCAAAAATATTATACCAAGATTGTAGTCTTCTAGCATTGACTGCTCTATGATCTGGTCTAGGAAACAAATAGCAGGAGGCCTTCCATCTGCATGCCTCCTGTGAAACGAACAGGTCACAACCAGGTTATGGGACAGCTCTTCAAAGAATCATCCTTTTGTTAACATTTCTTTGTAGTCAAATCAAATGATCATGCTTTCTGACAAAACAACAAGCCAAACCCTAATCAACAGCCTTTAAAACAGAATCAAAAAGGAACTATAAACTGAAGGTGTAGTTGCAAATAATCAAACAGCCCCTCCAGCCTTAAATCACAGGGACTTCTAGGTCGGGCGCCATCACACAGCTGGCAGCTGGTCGCCCTTAGCACCCGTGTCAAAGCCTCACTGGTTAACGCCAAAATATGAGAACTGAGATCGTGCCCTCCTTGTAATCCCAAAACAGTCCTTATGGTTCTTCTTGTTGAACGATAGTTTTGAGAGAGAACTTAGGTGGTAGATCCGTCCCCTTGAGCTCAGCTGCGCCGCCCACTCGAACACTCAGCTGAATTACCACAGGGCAGCAAGATTTGATTCAACTTGTTGCACAATATCAAGCACACTGCATTTTTTTAATCATCCAGCTCACTAATGGAAAAATCCTGTACCTATCATTGCATAAGTGAGTTTGGCATATTTTGATTTTTCAGAATATTAAAAAAAGCGGTCAAAGTTTTTTTCACAATATTTTAAGAGTATCTCATTAATTTATTAATATTTCTTGGAAAATAATGATTTGTTATTAGCATTTCTTTTTATAATGAGACCTTAGCAGTGTACAATGATCCCAAAGATTTTCCTTCACCATCTTTCTTGTGTTTTGAAAAAGAATTGTTTTGCCCATTTGCATTTTTTTTTTAGCCCTTTCCGAGTTCTAGAAAATCTGTAGAATAAACGAGAATCAAAAACTCAACATCTGTTGAAATGCTTTTTTTCTTTTTAATAAAGTCCAATAATTTTTCAAAAATCAGGTAAATTAATCACACCAGTGACTGGCGGTAAGAGACTACCACATCTATCCAGTGTGGAATGTTGCGGATTTTTGGAAGGCTGTTTTTGCAAAAATATTGGTGTGGCGAAAAAAATGGTATGGATCATTTTTGTTGATTTCGAGGTAGTCTTCATTTTGTCCAAACAAGAATTCTCTAATTCGCATATATTGCAGATATCTGCGCTTAAACTCATTTTTGTGGACTTTGGGGGGCCATTTTCAGCGGGTTTCCACGTCAGAATCGTGATAAACTTTTCTCGCTCGAAAGCATCTGCGAAGATCTAAGAATTGCGCCAGAAATGAAAACTGTATAGATTTATTTACAGCTTTGGGTACTTTCCTTACTGAACTAAATTTTTAGCCTGATTTTTTTCAGTATTATTACTATTTCTATTACTTTTTGGACTAACTTGAATGTTTTTTTCTTCTTAAAAATGTTTTATTGAAGTATCTTGCATTTACAAATTGAATTAGAGTACATTTTTTAATAAGACAAATAAAAAAAAATCTGATAATTGTCAGTAATTGTGTTTTGAAATTGTTTCCAGTGAATGATGTTTTATAAAAAAGTTTTACTTCATACGTGTGTAAACTAATACACACACACACGTTATTTTATTTATCATAATATAAAGATAATTTCAACACAAATGCACTTTAAAGCAACTTCTGCCACCAATGTAACCACTACTGATGTAATCAACGTAAATATAAGCCGTTGCTGAATTAAACTTACCTATCTAAAAACCTAAAGGTAATAATCCTAACAAATTGGAACTATGCTGTGTAAAACAGGTCATTAGCAATCACTTTGTTAGAAGCGAGAAAACACTAAAAATTAAAGATGCAATAAGGCCTGCATTCTTCTGCAACCAAAGCCGTTTGCACTTACCATAATTCCGGTCGCTTATTGTTTAGAGACCGAGTCATTAAAGTGGAGATTAAATAATACCTCTGCCATCTGCCAATAAATTATTCGAAAACACGCCGTAATCTAGGATTTAGTTCAGCGACTAAAATTTAATCCGCAAGCGTAGTAGTGAAAAAATTATAACGAAAGCAAAATTTGATCGCAAATTTAAATTATGGAAATCGCGCAAATGGTTTTAATTCATGGAAATGCAGGATGGTCGAAATATTTTTGTGAGCAAGAGCCCGCGACCGCCAGACTGTCCGTGACCATAAATTTGATAACGGATACTTTGGTTATAAATAGGTATAGTTTTTTCACGATCTAAGAAACTAACTTGACTGACTTAGGGCTTAGATTGCAATAAAAAACCATAAAACTTTTCTGGATTTACCATGCAGGGCCGCACTATACCTGATAAAATAGATAAAGTACTAAGTAAATTACTTTTTTACAATTTATTTATTCTAATTAATGTGTAAAGTTGGATGAAAATTAAATAAACAACACAAAAATTTGCAGTAATAATATATTTTAACAGTATATAATACTTACATTTAAGAACAAATTAAAACACACCATATCTTACTTAAATCTATTTCATTATCACTACTATCTTCCAAATTAAATAAGAGTTCTTTTTACAGGTTCTAGGCTATTTATATGTATATACATAGAGCGATAAGAATTTTCAATTTCTCTTAACGTGTTCAGTACAGTTTCTCCAGCTAACGGCTACATTTTGACTTCTGTTTTTATCAGTACAATCACCCTAGGATTTAAAGTTGGTAAGTATTGTGCGCGCGTATATTACACTTAAGTTTATGCCATATCAACCTGATCGGATTGAAAATGCAGTAATATGGCGAAAGCCGAATTATTTCGTGACCTGCTACCTCTGCAATTTTATCGCAAACGTAGTCTTTTGAAATTGTAACATTTTAAAACTCTAACAATTGCTTAACATTATAACTCTCAGGAAATATATGTCAAGACAATATGTTTTGTGTTTCCTTTTTTCTGCTGGTAGAACTTGGCACTTTATTCAACTGGCGACTATGGAAGGATGCATTATCCATCACAATACTGCTCTTTGGTGGTAGAAGGACTGGCATTAATTTGTTTGGAAACCAGTCCTCAAAACTTCAGCAATTGTATCGCAGTGGTAATCTGCGCAGGAACTGAAATGTTTTTGGCTACCAAAATAAACAGTTTGGTACCCAGCTGTCTTTCCACCCTGCATGAAGAATTGTTATTCTTTTACCTTCATTTGACGGAGTTTTAGTGTGACATTTTTTTTATTTATCAGTCCATCCTTTACTTGGTGTGTCATGGGTGTCATACCATGTCTCATCTAGGTATATTATCATTCGATAGCCTTTATTTATTTTTCCAGATATTGTATTCTATGTTGTTGCAAGCGGTGATTTCATTATAACTTGCCCTTTATCTATTTTTTTAAATAAAAACCCCAAACGACGTAGAGTACGCCACAAGGTTGTAGTAGAACAAATTTTGTCACAATCATCCTCGGATAGCTTCCCGCTGAGAGCGACAATAATGTGGGAACTTTCTGCTCTTTGTACATCTGATAAATTTTCCAACGAATTAAATTTTCATTGCATAAATTAACAGATTTAGGTGCACCACTGTCTTTCGTACTTTTCTAGGCTTAACAGTATTATTTACAGTTTTCCACGCTGTACTTTGAGGAACGCCTCGGTTAAAGTTGATGTTTCCTTTAATAAAAAATGTTTTTGTGGCCTTGCTCTACCAACTTTAAATAAACGCTTTTAACAATTATTTCGCTTTAACAGGCAAACATTTTCGGTTATTGCCTGAAACGGCTTTTTTTTGCACTGGACATCTTCAAACACACTATCACCGCAGAACTTAATAACTGACAGTATTTCAGAAATAAAGATTTCTTTTATACTTATATGTTATAAATATACCATCATCAGGTATAAATTGCCTTTATCAAGTAATAAGAATGACTAAAAGTCTTATAGAGTTTTCATAGGTGATAATCTCTCTTATTAACCAACAAAAATAAATACTACCCGGCTAATACTTTTGTATGGCTTTATTGCATGTCATAATCCCGTCTCAGGCCAGGTCAGTTTCTTAGATCGTGAAAAATACTATAACAAAGATGTATAAAATGGTACCTTGAATTCGTTAAAGTATAAAGCCTTGATTTATTATATTTTCTTTTGGAATAATATTAGAATTGACGTCATTCATTGCCAGAACACTTCAAACAGTTTCAACTCCTTGCCAGACATCCCAAAAATTTAATAAATTATGATTATACTTTCGTTATAGTCTAACAGCTGAATTTTATATATGCTACTTGGGGGACTATAACAAGATGTTACCCTTGTAGCCAGAGAGTTTTCTATGGTTTTTACCCCTTTGCCAAACACATTGAAAGTCTACAGTAGATGCGAGCGCGAGGCAATATATTCAAGCTGATGCGAGTGAGATCATGAGTTTGGTCTATTGCGATCTTTACTGCACCCATCTGTCATTTATACTGTATTACAGTGTGCATCTTTTTTGATGTCTAATGCTTTATTATTTATTTATGAAATTTGTGAAATAAATCTGACTAACCTTACAACTT